>MASP02000265.1:0-97448 GCA_001693025.2 Colletotrichum lindemuthianum | reverse complement strand
GAGAATATCTAGTATATATACCTTTAACGTAAGGTATCACTTTACTGGATATAGGTCTCAACTCTACCTACCTCGCAATATTATTTATACTTATAAAGCTTATATATATAAACTTAATAGTAACTAAAAATTATTTAACCTCTTACAGTTAGCTTATTAACTTTATTCTATAATCTTAAGACTTAATAACCTTATAGATATACTTCCAGGAGGAGCTAATAGCTTACTCTCTATTGTAACTATTAGTGGATATATTACCTCCTGAAGTATAACTTCAGCCTTTCCACCCCCCTGCTAATTACTGCAGCTAGCCTTAAGTTAATCTGAAGCTAAACTCCTCGCAGCTACAGCTAATATATCCACCCTATATTAACCTTTTCGATAATAAATAACTAATAACTTCTTCTATATTAACCTCACGCCCTCCCCTTATATCCTTATACTCTCATACTATCTATATATAATTTAAATATCTTAAGAGATTCAATTACTACTAACTATAACTACTCTGTTTAAATACTTATTATAACCTCTATATCTATAATCTTAATATCCTCTAGACTGTATCCTACTTACCCCTAAGATAAACTTTTACGTCTCTAATATAAAAGTTTTCTACTATTAATATAAATATTCTCTACTACTAATAAAAACTAACTTATAATCTCTATATAAATATAGTAAGACTTAACTTACTTTTATTAGTAAATAATCTTAATATATTATATAAGTATATTAATATATAAATAATATTAATATAAATATAGATATTTTTAGTATAGTTATATAATATCTAAAACTATAGTAATTATAATATTATAATATTCAAAAGTATCTATTAACCAATATAGTATATTAATATTAAGATACTATTTAATTAATAACTAGTTTCTGAAATTATTAGCTTAATATAGCAGATTATAGGATAATTAGATAATTTTCTTCTGAATATCTAGAGTCTATTTATTAATATTAGTATTTATAATATTACTTAGATCCTTTAGAAATTATTAATATTTCCTATTATAGAGGTTATAAAGGAATATTCAGAATCTACTATTATATTACTTTAATTATAGATAGTTATATAGATGTAAGGGGAACTCTAGTTTTATTATAAAAGATATAGAAAAATAATAGATTATAAAATATTTAGCTTTTATAGGTTTTTTATTTTATTCTATCTTTAAGAGGTTTATAAAAGTTCTTAACCTTATAACTTTAGTAGTTATTTTCAGTTATATATACTAAGCTTTAGCTTTATTAAAAATTTTATTATATAGATTATTACTATAAGATCTTCTTCTACCATAAGGTTAAATATTATAACTAGAAGTATAATTATCTATAATAATAGGTAATTTTATTACTATTTAAACTAGTTATAAGCTAGTATTAGTATAAATACTATTACTAAGTAAATTTTACAGTTAGAACTATATATAAAGTGAAAAACTTAAGTGCTACTATAGATATAAAGTAAAAGTAACTAAATAGATATACTTCCTTAGCCTCTCAAAAACTTTATATTAGTAGGTAAAGATTTCAAAAACCTATATTCTTCTTAATATAATTTAAATACTCTTCTTTACTTATAAGCTACTAGTAAGATATTAGAAGGAAAAGTAACTTTCGCTAATATATATATTAGAACCTTAAGGATTTTATATTATATAATAGTAGCTAGAATCTTCCTAAGAATATATAAGGTTTTTCTTAACCTTACTTTAAGCTTTTTAAACTACTTAAAAGTAGCAGGTATTTTTATAAATACCTTAGAGGCTTCTTACGAATTTCTTTATTTATGTTATTTAGCAGCCTTTCTACTATATACTCTAAATTATCTACTTTATTAAAACCCTCAGGCTAGCTAAATCTTAAGTATCTACTAAATATAGTAACTAGTTTTATATAAGCTTTAAGATTTTTATATACCTTACGCCCCACTAGAAGAATAACTTAAAAAGGTGTTTATAATATTATTCTTATTATTTTAGAGTTCTACTATATCTACCTCCCCACTTTATACTAAATAATAAGTATCTTCATGAATATGATTATAAAGTTTATAGATTCTAGAAAGATTAGCGATATTAGCTATAATTTAGATTTAATTTCAGTAAAAGCTAGTTTCTCTTAAAGGTTAGGTTTTTCTTAAGAATCTTAAATATTTATTTACTTAATATTTAAAATAGTTAAGGAAAATTCTATAATTCTATCTATTTCGTTATTAGTATTTTACCTTATAGCTATATCCTTCAATTACTTTATAAACTTAGTAAGTTTCTTCTTAATCTCTTTAAAGTTAATCTAAAGGATTTCTAATATAAACTTCTTTAGGTTATTATCAAAAAGCTTTTTGTTATTAAAAATTATATTTCTTATTATATAAACTTCCTTTTCAAAAGAATTTTAAATTCTAAAAAAGTTACTTAAGGTATAGCTAACTAGAAATTCCTAAAATATTCTTAGTGTAAGCTTCTAGCAGTAATATTACTTAAGTTAAACTTCTTAAGTTATTATATATATTTAGTATTTATATATATTTAGGTAGAAAAGTTCTAAAGTTAATATATAAATATTTTTATTCTTCTACAAGTAATAATAAAACTATTTATATAGTATCCTTTAGTTTTTAGAAGCTGAAAATATATACTTATAGGTATATATAGTAGCTTTTAGAACTTTAAGTTATAAAATAAAAGAAAGAGATATTCTAATTACTATAAACTTTATATACTTTTTAATTACTATTACTATTTTCTTTATTTTACTATTTCAGGTTTAAGTATTTAGTATAGAGAATTTAAACTTAATATCTCTTTCTTGAATTTCTATCTATATTACTTTATACTTCTAGATCTTATTACCCACCTTAATTTCCTTAACTAATATCTTAAATATAGTCTTCAGAAAATTAAGAAGCTTTCTAATAATATTTAGAAGCTTCTCTATCTTCCTTATATAAAGATAGAAATTCCACACTAAGTCTATTACTTAATCTATAAAGATTATAGTAGATATATAGTCCTTATATCCTTCTTTTAAATTATAAAAGTTTATTTCAATTCTCTCCCCCAGGTTAGTATACTATACTAACTTCTTTTAAGCTTTTTATATTATTTAATATTTTTTTCCTTTTATATATATACTACAGTTTACTATAGAGACCACTTATAAGCAGAGTATTAAGAATAAATACAGAATATAATATAAATACAAAATACAAATACAAAATACAAATATAAATACGAATATATTACATGTATTTGTATTGTATTTATCGTTTTCAAAAATATATATATTTATAATAAGAATACAAATACATGTATTTGGATTTGTATTTTGTGTAATTAAAGATAAATTACTTTTATGCTTTAGATTATATTTAAAAGAAGCCTTTTAATTAAGTAAACATAATAATTAAATAGCTTAAATATTTAAATGAAACTTTACTATTACACCTTTATTAGTAGTAATATAGTATAGATTACTAGAATACTTTGAAAAATATTAAATATCTTACTTACTTTAATATAAATATCTATATATATACTATTAAATATACTCTTTAGTATTCTACTTAATATATAGGAGCAGATTTAGTAATACTATAATATCTATATTCAAGTAAAGTAATCTTTTACTACTATAGTATATATAGATTTAGAATCTCTATATAAATTTTAGCTATTTCTTTCTATTATTATTTAACTTTAAGAATATATAGTATATTATAGGAATCAGCTATAAGTAAAAGTTGTTTAGTTTGAAGATACTAGATTTTAGTTATATAAAAGTTTAGTTTAAGTTTTATATAATATATAAAATTGATAATATGTATTTAAATACAAAACGTATAAATATAGATATATGTATTATATTTGTAATATAATACTTTTTCAAAAAGTATAAATATAAATATATGTATTTGTAGTTCTTGTAAAAGTGGAGTAAATATAAATATATGTATTTGTATTTGTTGTATTTGTATCTTTGAAATACTCTGCTTATATGTTTCTAGGTATTTTAATATTTCTTATAGAGCTTAATAAGTAATTTATTACCTTAGGTTCTAGATATTCTAACTTTAAGTACTAAAGTTTTTAAAATCCAGCTATTAGTTACCTTTATAAAAGTATAGTATACTTATATAACTTGCGGAACTTAGGAGGTTTATTCTCAAGTAGTGGCGTTTAAGCTATAAATACCTGAAAGAATGTTTTGTTAAGTAGGTTATACTTAAGTATATATTACCTATTTATGATTTTAAGAAAGTAGAGGTAGCCTCTATCTATCTTTTAAATATAGTTATTACCTAAATTTTAATTCCACTATAATTGATATTTATAAAGTTTTCTAAGTAATATTACATTACTTATAACGTTAGAATATAGTATAATATTAAATAGATAAAGTTTTATAGGGCTTTGGGGTTTTTATATTATCATTTCTATATTATTATAGTTTTCTATAGTAATCTTCTAAGTATTAACTTAAAGATAGTTACTATTAGAGGCTAGCTATAAGAGGTGCTTTACTAGTGCCTAAATAGTGTTATGATAAATTTGGAGAGTTTATATTTTTAGTGAAAACTCTTTACTAAACTATAGGGGTGGTAGCTTTATAAAGCCTATATAGTAGTATTCTATATAAGTTCTAAGATTTAGGTTTATAATATATTCTCTGCTAACTTTCTCTCTATTATTATAGTAATAGTAATTATTAATAGTTTTATAGCTATATTATTAGTTACCTGATTATTTAAGTAAACTTAACTAGTTGAAAGATATATTCTTCTAATATTAAATAGTCTAGCTAATAGAAAAACTTATATTACTATTCTCTAGATTACTTTCTCAGTAATTCTATATTATAATTTCTCTTTCCTTTATAACTATAAGATATATTTTTTCCTTCTATATTATAACTATCTTTTTCTTTCTTTAGATAATCTATCTACTTCCTCCCTATACTTCTTATAATACTGCTAATTTACTGCTATTTTACCTCTATTTTCCTATTATTACTACTTTCTCCTATTATATTAGTTATTTCTTCTACTAATACTGATTCCCCTAATAATAATTATTACTACTACCTCTCTTCTAGTAAGTCTACCTTCTATATTTATAGTAGTTATATTATTAAAAGTAATTCTAATAATAAAGAGAACTAACCTCTCTAAACAGTAAAGTCTATCTATCTTAACTATTATTTTAAATATAATAGAAATAATCTTATTTAAAGTTATATTCTAAGTTACAGTTACTTCTACTATACATATTTAGTAATAAAGTGAAAATATAAGTAGAAATTACATTTTTGTACTGCTAGCTTTAAGTTATATACTGCTAGCTGCTAAGTTGACTGCCTAATTACTTATAGTAATTATATTATTATTTCTATTATTCCTACTGTTAATAAGGAAGATAGCTTTAAAAGTTATTATATTACTATTTTTTTACCTAACTTCTCTATTATAGTTTAATATTATAATAAATACCTCTATTATACTTAGTAAGTATCTTCTATTTATATTACTACTATACTTACTATCCTCTCTTTTTATACTAAGGGTAGTATCTTATCTGCTATTACTTATACTTTTAAGTAGGTAATTACTGGTTTTAGTAATATTATATAGATAATAGTAAGTTTTCTTTTATTTCTTTCTTTCTTTTCTTTTCTAAACTATCTTACTAACTTTTTTCTAGTAGGATATTATTATATATTCTAGTAGTTATATTACTTTCTATAACTACTGTAGTTATATTTTTAGCTTTACTGAAACTAGTTCACCTATTTACTACCTCTATATTCTTACTACTTTCTACTTCTACTAATACTACTTCAGCTAATAGTTAGCTACACTTATCTTTATTAAGAATAATAATAAGGAGGATAAGGATAATAAGGAGAAGTTTATAAATATAGTAGAGAAGAAGAAAGAGGATAATAATCCTTTTATTAAGAAGTAATTTTATAGTTCTATATTTATATAATTTAAAGATTATCTTATATCTTATTTATAGCCTATATAGCTTTCTATTATTAGTAAATTAATATTATTCTGTTATTATTATAGAAAGTTTTATATTATAATTTAAAATATAATACTATTTTATTATTAATAAGGTTTTCTAAGGGTTTCTAGGTTAGTATTTATAGCCTCTCCATTTAACTAATATATTTTAGTTTTACTTTTACTTTAGGATATTCTTTACTATAAGAATCTTCTTAACTTTATATTCCTCCTAAGCTTTACTATTCTCCCTCGCTAGAATAAGGATAGAATGAGAATAGATATTTATATAATATTATAAAAGTAAGGAGATATTTTCAGCCTATTTAATAAAGTTAATATAGAATATTAGGTGGATACTGGGGAGGATATTTAATATAATATTAAGTAAGCTTAATATATTAATAATATAATATCTATAAGTTATTTAGTTACGTTTCTCATTTAGCTAGTTTATGTTAATATATTATAAAAAAAGCTAAATTTTATTACTAATTTAAAATCTCTCTATTACTTATTATATTTTATTAGTCTCTATCTTAGTATATTACTAGATATAAGTTATTATAGTTTAGGCTAAAGTTATACTCTCATTAAGGTAAGTAAGAAATATTAAAGTTTATTTTATATTTAAATTTATCGAGGATTTCTTTACTATAGTATATAGAATAGATATTACTTTAAAGTTATTTAGAAGTTTATTAGAATTTATTTTAGTTAAAGAAAAGTTCCTATTATTAAGTGTTAGCTAGTATATAATAATATATAATAGTTAGTCTATTTACAAAAAGGTAATATATATTTATAGAAATATTTAAATTTTAGATATTACCTACTTTATTTTACTATCTATCTGGAAGTAGAATAATATTAAAAGAAGTTATTTAACTTCTGTAAATTAGTATAATATTAACTAAAAGGTGTAAATTTAGTTAGATTTTTAGTTAGTAATAATTAATATAGGGAAATTATAGAATTACTATTATCTATTTCAGAAATATTTTATATAAGTTTCTGCTAGTATAGATATTATAGTTTCTAACTGAATATATTTAGAAAGTTAATTAATAATAACTATTAGAAACCTAGAATTATATTTTATAGTAGAGGGTAATTCTATTATAAAGTTAATTAAGATTTAGAATTAGAATCTATTAGGAAAAAGGAGGGGCTGTAAAAGTTCCTAATAGTATCTCTAACTTTTATAAGAATTCTGGTAGATATTATATACTTTAATACATTACTTAATATTTCTTAATATTTTATTCTAATACTAGTTCTGTGAAAGTGTTATAAATATTAAGTTAATATTGAAGTAGTTTAGAATAGGAGAGTTATAGACTATTTGAAGGATTATTATAGTTAGTAGCTTATATTTAGGAATCTAGATTCTATTTTAGTATAATAGTATACTATTTAACTTTATTAAGTAGTTAGCTATTTATGTTTTTATATTTATCTCTGGGAAGAATATTTATGCTGCCTGTTAGACTATATTCTAGTGGATTTTATATATTAGTATTACTGAAACTTTTTAGTTTTAGAGTATAAGTAGTATAGTGTTCTGGAATATTATATATCTATCTAGTAATTTAGTAGTATTTTACTGGTAATTATTAATTACTAATATAGATCTTTATCTATCTCTATTTATTTCTATCTATTAAATTGAAGTTATAGAGAGTAATCTAACTATATTTACTATATTAACTTATAGGGGGTAGAGGATTTATATTAGAGACTATAGTTTAGTGATATTATTTTATACTTATTTTAATAGGGTATTTAGGTATTCTATAAAGTGGTCTGGGTAGTATTTTAGAATGAAACTAAATTCTAATAGGGTTTTAGCTTATTAAGCTTATTAATCTAAAATAGACTTTAGGTTTATAAAATATTCTAAAGCTTTATAGTTAGAAAGAATAGTAAAGGATACTGCTATATTCTATAGTTTTACTAACTATACTTTTAAGTATAATATAATTACTAATAGCTTCTTATTATAAATAATATAGTTCTATTAGGCTGAAGTTAGTTAGACTGAATAGTAAGTCACTACCTGTAGGATATTCTCTTTATTCTTCTGTAATATTTAATCTTTTAGTATTATTCTGGAATAATTTACCTTTATTACTGTAGGTTTTTCTAGATTCTATTAGGTTATAATTAGCTTTAATATAAAAATAATCTTAAGAGTATTAAATACCTCCTTATAAGTTTTATTTTACTAGAATAGGATTTCCTTCTATATTAGTTATATAAGAAGCTTTATTAGGCTGGAGAAGTAATTTACTAAGTTATAGTAGAAATTCGTAAACTTAAGGAAGCTCTAAATACTCTGGATAGTTTTAGGGATCTCCCACTTCTAAATAGCATTTCCTTAGAGTTATATTATATTCCTCTTTTTATTTTAATAATAAAACTAAGGTATTTAATTTTCTATACTGAGAATTTATATTTCTCTAGATTTAGGTATAGGTTAGCTTCTTTTAGCTACTTAAGAATTCAATTAATCTTAGTTTTATAATTAGCTTATAACCTACAGCTATAGATGATGATATTATTAAGATATACTATAATAAAATTATTAAGGATACTTTAAAATATCTTATTAATATATTACTGAAATATAGTAAGTATATTAGTTAATCTGAAAGATATAACTAGCTACTTAAATAAGCTAAAATATATATGGAAAGTTATTTTATATTTATCTTCCTCTATAATATAGATTTTATAGGGAATTATCTAAATATTGATTTTTATAAACTATTTCACTTTAGATAATAAGTAAAGTATCTCTTTAATTAATTGTAAGAAGTAGTAGTTATAGATATTAAGAATATTAAGAGTATAATAGTTAATATAGAACTACTATTTTCCTTCTAGTTTCTTAATGAAAAAGATAGATAATTCTATAGCTAAGAAGCTAGCTTATATCTAGCTTTTATCTATTAAGTTAGTAATCTGATACTATATCTTAAAGAGATACTCTTATAGTATATTATAGAGTAGTTTCTAAGATAGATCTAGTTTAGTTTTATTTAGGTTTTTCTTAAGTTATATATAGTAATGAAGGATCTTCTAGTAAAATAGAAAACTAGAGGTGTTTTCGTTATTAAATAGATTTATAAAGAGAATATAGATTTTCAGTAAGCTGAATACTAACTACTTTAAAATTACTACTAATATAGTAGTAAGAGTTATATTAATTTATATTACGTAAGTAGCTATCTATTTATAACCTCTCTCTTCTATATTAGATATTATAATTACTAATCGTTAAATAGAATTAGTAAATCCCTCTATATATATATTCTTTAGAATATTACTAATAGCTAGTATTATAAGGTTACTTACTATATTCATCTTTATTTTATTTCTTATAAAGTTAAGAATAATCTCTTAATATTATAATTATAGTTTCTTAAGAATAGCTAGCTATATTATATTTAGAATAATATAAAATAAGGTTATAGATATCTATCTATCTAGATTAATATAGGCTCTAGCTATTCTAGTAATAATAGTAACTTTACTAATATTTAGAATAGTATCTAGTTAGTGAGGCTATAGAAGGTTAATAATAGTAAGATTTTATTATTTTATAAACTTCTTACTAACTATTTTATAATAGTTATAACTGCTATTAATTTAGATAGAGATAAAACATTTATTATTTATTAATATAGAGACTAAGAAGGGTAGTTTATCTATTTAGTTCTATATCTTTCTAGTTTTATTTACTACTATACTGATATTTCTAGTAGTTATACTACTCTATTTCTTAGAGAGTTTCTTCTAGAGGGTTATATTTTTCCCTTATTATCTATAACTTTCTTATTTAGCTGTAAGATCTAAATATTAGTATTTAGAGTTATAGGAGAGTAAGTAGAGTATAGTTTATATTTAGTAATAAAATAGTTCTTAATACTATAGTGAATATAGATATTAGTTTATATGTAAGCCTGCAGGATTACTAAATCTATCTACTAGGCTCTATATATATCCACTATAGTAGCTAGTAAAGGTTTAGCTAGTATAAAGCTCTAGCTACCTAACCTTCTTTAGTAAAGATAGTTAGTATTATAGTAGTATTATATTAGCATTAAAGTAGTATAAGCTATATTTATATTAGTTATGTATATATTTCTATTCTAATTAACTAAAGGTTCTATCTATAGTTAGAATTAGAATTAATTATAATCTTATAATTCTATATTAAGAATCTTAAGGTTTATAGTAATTATAAAGTAATACTAGACTGTGGCGTAATAATCTATTTAGTTAATATTATAACTAACAGTAGCTATCTGAATCTAGTGGAAGAGGGTTAACTATAAGTAGTTTCGTTAAATATCCTCTACCTAAATATATGTTTCTGCTTAATTTATAGCTAATTTAAATTTAATAAAGAATTTTATAAATATCTACTTAGGCTTTTATTAAAGATATTATATTTTCTTAAGAACTTAGATACTATAGTAGGGGTTATTATAGTATTGAGTAAAATACTAGAGGAAGATGTTAATATTCTAGCTTTATAGAAGCCTCTAGATTATATAGAAGTTACTAATCTATATTTGGATTTCAGTGAGAGGTTAGTTTAGAGGAATTACTAAAGGTTATTCAATTCTCTCATAAAAACTTAGTTAATTTTAAGCTTATATTATATAATTACTTTCTATACTGAGAAGTAAAGAGTATTACTATTAAAGGGAATATTAATTAGGAGGAGTTTCCTTTTCATAAAAGAGGTCTATATAGTCTATAAAACTACTTTATAGTTTTATTAGAGTTATATAAAAACCTCTTAGAAAGCTTAGTTTTTATCTATAATTAAGTTTATCTATTATTAATCTATTAGAATCTCTATTAAGAATTCTATAACATTAATATTTACTATTATTTTTATTATCTTCTATATTATCTATTTAGTTTACTGTTTGCTGCTAGGTTAGACTTAAGTAGAAAGTTTACTAATATTTGAGACTAGCTATAAGAGATACTCTAGTAGTATCTAAATAATATTATAATAAACTTAGAGAGTTTACACTTATAGTGAAAACTCTACACTAGACTATAGGGGTGGCAGCTCTGTGGAGCCTATATAGCAGTATTCTATATACGCTCTAAGGCTTAGGTTTGTAATAGTTACCTATTATAGCTTCTAAAGGTATTTAAAACTATTAACTATTATTAAAAATATATATTATTAATTCTAAATATAGAGTTATAAATCTCGCGAGGATATAAAGCTTATTTAAGATTATTAAAGCTGTAGCAGTTTTTCCGCGAAAGTATCTATATAGTTAGAACTTTAAGGTTAAGTTTTTAACTTTCCTTATATACTTCACAAAATCTTTATTAAACTTTATCCTTCTATTTATAATCTTCTAAATATTTAGGCTAAACTTCCAGGTAGAATATTTAAGCTACTTATTAATATAAAAGTATCTTAAGAGAGAATATCTTAGCTAGTATATCTTACAGCTAAAACTTCTTTTTAACTTATAATTCTTATTATTATTAGATTCTTATTTATAATATTTACCTATATATTAAATAAAAGCTTCTCTACCTTATTAAGTTTAGCTTTATTTTAAGCTTCTTAATATAATAGGGAAACTTTCTTAAGCTTCTTTATTATTATTAGAAGTATTTATAAAGTTAAATATTCCTCTCATAGATTTACCTTAAGTTAGGATAAGTTTTAATTTTAGAAGGAAAAGCTAAGTGTACCTTATAGCTTTAGCTACTATTAGAATATTATTATAGAGTTTAGGGAAAACTGAAACTAAAGATAAGAAAGTCTATAATTTAATATAGCTACCTATAAGTCCTCCAGTATATTCTGGAAACTAAATTAAAAGCTTATAGAAGTTTAGTATTCTTATATTAAGGTATTTATAAATTACTTTCTCCTAATAAGTAATTTATATCTTTATATTACTTCTTAAGCTTAGCTTCTTTCTTTTAAACTTAGTAAAAACTACTATATATTCTATATTTACTTCTATCTTTCTTTTAATCTTACTATAGCCTATATAGCCTTTAAGCTTAAATAGTTAGATATTAAGGCTTTTTTAATATTATAAGAATATTTTAAGAAGTTAAAAGAAATAATATTTTTGATATACTCTTATACTATCTATATTCCTTTTATTCTCTTATAATATATTTTTATGTAAAAGGTATATTTAGAGTATATTTTCTTATATAAAGTTATATTTTCGGTTAAGAGATACTTAAAGGCTATAGCCTACAGAATATTACTTTCTGTATCCAGAATTATTATATAATCTTCCACCTTAGGTATTATAGTTTAAAATAGACTTAAAGTATATAAAATATATTTAAACCTTAATAGGTAATTAGAGATCTCTGGAATTACTAATTTAGTAGTAAGTTATTTATATTTAATATTTAAGATACCTGAAACTATTTTATTATAGATTTTGGAATTTATAAGATCCTAAAGGCTATAGAAATAGTATAGGAATTTAATTTAGTTAATCCAGAGGATCCAGTCCTTAAAGCTACTTAAAATAATCTTTCCGGTAGAGATAAATATTACTTCTTAAATTCTTAAGAGATTTCAAATAGTTATAAAACGTAGCTAGTATAGTATATAAGACTCTTAATTATCAAATTAATTATATTATTATTCTCAGAACTAAAAATAGTATATAAGACTATAAATATACTATATACCTCTCGGGAGCGTATAAATATGCTTCCGTGAGGTATGTACCAGAAGTATATCTCTCTCAATCTAATAGGTTTCCACCATTAGGTTATACTATATAGTTAGTATACTATAAGGCCCTAATAGCCCCATAGCTATTATGCTACTAATAATATTCTTATAGTAAGAATATTCTTAATTAGCTATTTAGCTTTCCTATTCTTATCCACTAATAACAGTAGCTAGCTATTAGTAACTATTCAGTTTAATAGAGACTTAATAGTGGTATTTTGAAGTATATTTATATAGAATTATAGATATATATACTTTACAGTATTTAGCTTTATAATATATAGTAGAAAGATCTTTATTATTATATACTTACAATATAATTAAGCTAGCTTCTAAATTAATTTTCGTAACTTATAGTTAGAGATATTTAACTATATCTTATTACTTACCTAATACTAATTTGCAGAAACCCAGGTTTTACTTACTTAGGTCTTTGAAATCAATTAAGTGGATATTACGTTTATATAAATATATCTAAGTATTATATATACACTTTTTCAACTAATTCTTAGATAGTAGCTTTACTAGTACTTAATATGAATATAAGCGTTTTCGTAACTGGAATAAGGTTGATATAATAATAATAATGTATACAAAAGAGATATTTTCTATAGTATTATATTATTAGCTAGAGAGGGCTAATCATATTATAAGTAGTAGGTTATCGTAATTATTCTGGAATAAATATATAGATACCTTTAATACTACCTAGTGTTTCTAATTATATTACTTTATAATTCTATTAGTTTGTAGATAGTAATTAATATTTAGTAAATATATAATATCTATTAATTTGTAGAATACGTTTTAGAAGTAACTTACCTAATCAAGCTCTTTATTCTTTATAAAGAAAAATAGTATTCCGTGAACTCTTTAGTAATAACTAAGGAACTACTAGATATATACTTCTATATTTCTAATATTTATCTTCTTTAGTATAAGAACTTTAAGTAGTTAGCTTAAAATAATCCTAAGGTAATAGCTACCTTATTTCTTTATAGGCGGTAGGTTAGTAATAACATATATTAATAGGTCGGAATATACCCAGTTGGATACTAATAGTAACTTAAGGGATTTCTTTTTTACTTATCCTTGAATATAAATATCTCTATATATATTATATTATATATATGGTTAAGCGTGGAGACCCTCGAAAGGGCCTTATAGCTATATACGGAGGGAATATAAGGAAGCAAAAAAGCTTGTAACTGGTATGAATGGGAGGCCTAATCTGAAGGATATTTATATCTATATACCTAAGTCTAATATAGCCCTGAAGTAAAGTATAGAGCAAACCTTATATTATAATATAGTGTAAACCCCATATTATAATATATATCCCTAGGCGTAAGATACTATTAACAGTATTATATATCTAGATAAGGCTATTTCCAGTGGTTTCATTTAAGCTTTCTAAATATAAAAAAAGGATGTAAATAACTATTTTAGAGTGAGGACAATATGATCTTAAACTATAGGTGAGAATATATAGCCTTAAACTATAGGCAAAAGCAATAGGGCCTTTAAGCCCTTTAGAACTATAGCTACAAACCGGCCACAAGCTCGTTATTTATATACAAAGAATAATTCTAGATAGCCTCCACTATCTGGAAACTATCTCCCCCACGCTCTTTAAAAAGAAGGCCTTTAAAAGAAGCCTCTAAAAGATGGAGGATTTCTAAATTACAGCCTAAAGTATCTCTAGTACCTTAGCTACTACCCTCCTGATTTTACTTAGAGATATATAGCCACTTAATTAAAATATAACCTTAAAAAGATACTGAATAGAATATAGCCTTCTACGTTAATAGGGATTTATAAATACCCTTATATAAGTAATACCCTGCCCATTATAACCTATATACTTTATATACCTCCTCACAATAGTAGTATATATATATTATTCTAAATTAATTCCACTAAGATTATAGTTTGTATATTATTAGGTATTACAGCTATTACTTTTATTAAATATTATGATAGCCCGTTTTTATTCAATAGCCTTAAGAATATTACTAAGTAACCCCTCTATTTAGCAGCTATTATAATAGGCTAAATTTTTAGGATACTCTTTCCAGACTATTAGAAATAGCCTTAAAGAGAAACCTACAGTCTAAGATATTTATATCTATCTAATTATTGACTTTATTTTATAGCCTAACTTATAATCCAGAATTTCTAGAATTAAACTAAAGCCACCCTTATAAATAGAACTCTTAACCTTCCTCTACCCCCCCATATATATAGAAATATTAAAGTTTATCTGAAATTAGGATATTTAAAGTAACTACTATAGGTAGAATCTATCTTAGTTAAAGGAACGTTATTTTATAGGCAGCTAATTTAAATATAAGGAAGGTAAAATAGTTAAAAGTAAAGTAAAATTAGAAGATAAAGAAGCTAGTTATAAAAACAGTATAATCTGGATACTAAAAGGATATTAGGGTACTAAGAGAGTATCCTTAAGAGGTTAATAAAGTAAGGTTAAGAACTACCTTATATATAATATTAAGAGGATTAATATAGGGGCACCTCAAGAAGGGTGGCGCTATATATATATATACATATATCTAAAAAGAAGAATTAAAAAAGAGAGGTTTATAAATATAGACTATATTTAGCTTTAGCAGAGGGAAGATAAGATTATTAAAAGGAAAGATAAAGTTATTTCAAAAGCTGGGCTTATAATTAAAGTGAAATATAGAGATCCTCAGAAAAGCCTTATAGCTATATATGGGGGGAATATAAGGAAGTCAAAAAGCTTGTATTTAGCATATATGGGAGACTTAATCTGAAGGATATTTATACCTATATAACTAGGGCTAATATAGCCCTGAAGTAAGCTATAGAGTGAATCCTATATTATAATATAGAGCGAACTCTATATTATTATAATATGTGAATTAGTAAATAGTCTGAAGTTATTTAAGCTAAAGAAAAGCTAATAATTTATAATCTTTAGTATATTATTTCCACCTAGGTAACTTACAAAAGAGAAATTATATCACTTTTATATTAATTTAGTCCTAAGCTTAAAAACAATGCTGTTATTATTTTTACTACCTAATACTTATAGTTTCTCTCTAAAGGTAAATTCTTTCAGTATATTAGGAATATATTTGGTAATTTAAATTTTAATATAAAGATTAGGAGGAAAGTTTTATCTTTCCCACTAAATTACTATAAAGATGTATTAATAGAAGAGGTTTACCCCCCAGACGAAGCTTCGCGCCCCCAACACGAAAGTTTTCTGCCACTAAAACGAAAGTTTTCCGCCACTAATATAAGCTAACTTATAATCTCTACGTAAGTATAGTAGAATTTAGCCTACTTTTGTTAGTAAATGATCTTAATATTTTAAATAGATTAAATATAGTTAATATATAGATAATAATAGTATAAATTTAAATATATTTAGTATAACTATATAGTCTCTAAATCTCTATTAATTATAATGTTATAATATTCTAAAGGGGAGAAGCTGATAGCTTACTCTCTATTACGACTATTAGTGGATATATTACCTCCTGAAGTATAATTTCAGCCCTCTCACCCCCCGCTAACTGCTGCAGCTAGCTTTAAGTTAATCTGAACCTGAACCCCTCATGGCTATAGCTAGTATATCCACTCTATATTAACTTTTTCGATAATAAATAACTGATAACTCCTTCTATATTAACCTTATACCCTCATACTCTCACGCCCTTAAGCTCTTATACCCTCACGCTATATATAATTTAAATATCTTAAGAGATTTAATTACTACTAACTATAGCTACTCTATTTAAATACTTATTATAACCTCTCTATCTGTAATCTTAATATCCTCACTATATCTTACTTACCCCTAAGACGAAACTTTATATTTCTAATATAAAAGTTTTCTGCTACTAATATAAAAGTTCTCTACTACTAATATAACCTAGCTTATAATTTCTATATAAATATAGTAAGATTCAGCCTACTCTTATTAGTAAATAATCTTAATATATTAAATACATTAAGTATATTAATATATAAATAATATTAATATAAATATAGATACTTTTAGTATAGTTATATAGTATCTAAAACTTTAGTAATTATAATATTATAATTTTCTAAAATATCTAGTGATTAGTATAGTATATTAATATTAGGATACTGTCTAATTAATAATTAGTTTCTGAAATTATTAGCTTAATATAGTAGATCATAGAATAGCTAGATAATTTTCTTCTGAATATCTGGAGTCTATTTATTAATATTAGTATTTATAATATTACTTAGGTTTTTTAGGAGATATTAATATCTACTATTATAGGAGTTATAAAGGAATATTTAGAATCTACTATTATATTACTTTAGTTATAGGTAGCTATATAGATTTAAGGGGAATTCTAGTTTTATTATAAAGAATATAGAAGAGTAATAAATTATAGAATACTTAGCTTTCACAGGCTTTTTATTTTATCTTATTTTTAAGAAGTTTATAAAGGTTCTTAACTTTACGACTTTAATAGTTATTTTTAGCTATATATATTAAACTCTAGTTTTACTAAAGCTCTTACTATATAGATTATTACTATAAGGTTTTCTTCTACTGTAAGGTTAAATATTATAACTGGGAGTATAATTATCTATAATAATAGGTAGTTTTATTACCGTTTAAACTAGTTATAAGTTAGTATTAGTATAAATACTATTACTAGGTAAATTTTATAGTTAGAACTATTTATAGGGTGAAGAGCTTAAGTACCACTATAGGTATAGAGTAAAAGTAACTAAATAATATTCTAAAGTATCTAGTAGTTAACTAGTATAATATATTAATATTAAGATACTATCTAATTAATAACTAGTTTCTGAAATTATTAGCTTAATATAATATATTATAGAATAGCTAGATAATTTTCTTCTGAACTTCCAGAGTCTACTTATTAATATTAGTATTTATAATATTACTTAGACTCTCTAGAAGATATTAATATTTCCAGTTATAAAGTTTTTAATAGAATATATAGTTTCCGTTATTATATTTACCTAGTTATAGATAGCTATATAAATTTAAGAAGAATTTCAGTTTTATTATAAAGAATATAGAAAAGTAATAAATTATAAAATACTTAGCTTTCAGTCCTCTATTTTATCCTATTTTTAAGAGGTTTATAAAGATTCTTAATCTTATATTTTTAGTAGTTACTTTTAGCTATATATATTAAGCTTTCGCTTTACTGAGGCCTTTACTATATAGATTATTACTATAAAGTCTTCCTCTGCTATAAGCTTAAATATTATAACCAGAAGTATAATTATCTATGATAATAGGTAATTATATTACCGTTTAAACTAGTGGTAAGCTAATATTAGTATAGATACTATTATTAGGTAAATTTTACAGTTAGAACTATATATAAGGTAAAGAGCTTAGATACCACTATAGATATAAAGTAAAAGTAACTAAATAGAAGAAGTTTTCTTTAGCTATAATTTTATATTCTTTAGAGATTTAACTTTTCTGTTAGTTTCACTTGGGGAGGATATACTATATATATTATTATATATAGTATACTAATAATATCAAAGGTGTTAATATTTATAGTATATAGCCTACAGGCTATATATAAGCTAGATTTAGATACTTTAGGTAATTAGTTACTAATTACCTAGCGGCTGGTAATAACTAGTAGCTAATTATTACTAATAGCGGTAATTTCCACCACTAGGGTATATTATATAGTTTGTATACTATAGGGCCCTAATAGCTTTATAGCTATTATGCTACTAATACTAGAAAACTTCCTTTTTACCTTTTAACTATAATATACTATATCTCTATATATAAAATAACATTAATTAAATAATCTATATTTTTAACTAAATACCTTTTTAAATTTCCTTCTTTTATTCTAAATAAGTAATTTATTCCTCTATATAAACTATTATATTATTTATATTAATAAATCTCTCCGGAATATAGTTTAGAAACTTTTTAGTAAAGATATTAGTAAAGATATTCTTACTATTAATCTACTATATCTTATAGAGTTTTTAATATTTATATAATTACCTTAAGGCTATAATATTAATTATAAGCTTTTTCTCTTTTTTAATACTAAGCTTTAAAAGGTATTTATATAATAAGTATAAGTTAGTATAAATAATTATAGGAATAGAAGGAAGGGTGCAATAAGTTATAATTTCTTATAAAGATATTGTAATAATATATATAAAGTTTATATTAGTAATTATAACGTAAATCCCTAAGGGAACTATATTTCTAGATACTTTTTTACTTTTAGTTAAAAAGTAATAAATTAGGTTACTTTAGATTATAAAATTACTTTTACTAGTAGCTATCATTTAATCTAGACTTATTATAAACTCTAGTTAAAATAATAGGTTAATATTATTAGTAATGAAACTATTTACAAAAGTGTAGAGGTATACTTTAGAGAGGTTAAGAGGAATAAAGATTAACTTTTAATCTAAGTATTTTATTTACTATTTAATATACTTATTAAGAGTAGTGATATTATTACTGGAGGGTTATCATTATTATACTACGCGTAAGAGGTTAAAGAAAACCTCAGACTGGCAAATTGAAATAATATATACTTTATATCTATTGTTTAATATAGCTTTTTTTAAGTATCTTAGAGTTTGTGAGAATATTCATAATAGTAATCTTATAGCCTTAGTTCTTTTACTTAAGAAGAAGGTTTTTACTTTAGAGGGAAAATATACTACTATTAAATACTAGTAACGTTAATTTTATAAGGAAGATTTTAGACTTTACTATAAGGAAGGCTTTTACTAATTCTTTATTTTTTTATTAAATAATAATAATATTAGGGAAACTAAGGATATTATTAGTTTATATATTAATTATACTAAATACCTTATTACTAAGTTAAAATATAAGAAAATAAAGATTATAGGTGGATATCTCTATATATAACTATTCTTTATAATATTTTAAGTATATTACTTACTAGTAGATACTAATTTTAGCTAACTTATAAAGTAATTCAATAATTATTATTATAGATTCTAGAGGATATTAATTTTTAAGATAATTAGGTAACTTAGCTATAATATATCTTATAAGTTTAGTTTTAACCTAAATATAAGTTTCAATAATATCACTTAATTAAAGATAGAAGCTTTCTTTTTTATTAACGTGGGGATAATAACTATAATTAATCTTTAGCTGCTTCTTAATTATGGAAACTTAAGTAAGGATTATAAGCTTCCTATTATTTCTAAAATCTTAAATTATATATTTTAAACTTTTATATCCCTAGTTACTATTCTTATAATTAATTTTATTAATAATTTGAAATTTAAAGATAGTATAATCTTTATAGAGAATAGAATTATACTAAATAATCTTAACTAAACTGTTATTAATTATACTTTCCATTTTCGTCTTTATTAACTTTTTAAAGGAAAGACTAAAAGTAATAATAATTTCTTTTTAGCGGAGGAATTTAGAAAGAATTAATTTAGCTTCTTTCTTAGCTATAAGGAAAACTATAAATTAGTTTTCTTAGTTATCGTTTTATTAAAAGAGGGTTTCCTGATTAAATGCAGCTCTTAAGGGTTTGAGGAATAACTTTATAACTTTCTAATATCTAATATATTTACTTTTACTAGAAAGTGGCAGTATATTACTTTTAATATAACGAGAAAGAATGCTATTATTATCTGGTATCTCTAAAGTATTTAGAGGTTTAAGAATAATAGGAAGTAAAGTTAAGATAGATAAAGCTTCTTAAGGGAAATCTTTAACCTTACTAATATTACTATTACTATATCTATAATTAAAGTATTCTTATATTTTTACTAGAATACTTAGTTAAGAAAAAGTATTATTACTTTTATAGTATACTTTTATAGTAATTAAGTGGAATTCCTAAGAATTATAAGGAAGGTAAATAATATATACTTTACTATAGATAGTATATAAATAGAAGGAATCTTACTAATCTTTCTTTTCTTACTATATATATATAAAAGATTATAGTGGGAGGCTTATAACTAAAGAAATATTAAAAGTATTATATATAGCTGCAGTAGTATTAATAATTCTTTTTATATATTTATAGTGGATAGCTTTAGTTACTTTTAAGACTATCTATACTTATAAAACTATCTCCGGAAATAAAGTAAAGTTATTAGTAAGTTAGAAGTAGATTTTAAAGATAAGAAGTATAAATATAAGATTATTTAGGCTAGCAGTATTATTTATTAACTTATAAGTAGCCTGAAGGTGATATATTTAAATAATAATAAATACTTTAATAGTAAATCTTATATATATAATAGAGGAGAATATAGTAATATTCTATCTTACTAATATTATTATAAACCTGAATAAATATAATTCTAATAGTTAAGTTTATTATTTTAGCTTCTAAATAAAAGTCTTTAGATTGAAGGTTTATTTTGATATTAATAGAAATAAAATTAGGTAAATTTAGATAAGTATTAATTTAATATATCTTAAAGGCCTACTATATTAATCTTACTGAAATATTAGGTAGAAATGAAGTAATCTTAAAGGCTGTAGCTATATTAATAATATAGAGAATAAGGTAATTACCTTTAAGGTAAAAGATATTAATAATAACTTTAAAGTTAAAGTTAATATTATTATAGAGAGTAAATTTAAATTAAGAGAGGGTAATATAATATATCTAGTATTAGTAGCAGTATTTTTTAAAGGTTATAAAAGCTTCTTAGTTAACTAAATATTCAACTTTATAGAAGACTTCTTAAAGATATATAATAAATAGATATTTAAAGTAATAATATAGTCTCCGGATTTAAATTTCTATTAAGTATAAGGAAGTAAGTATTTTCTTCTCATTTAATAATATCTATAGATATTCCTATTCATATATAACTAGAATAACTTTCTTATTTTAATATAATTAGTTATAAATATTATGAAAGGTAAAATTAAGGTAATTTATATTAGTAAGATATAATAGAAATAGAATTTTATAAGAAATTATATAGAATATTATTATATTAAGTAACGTGAGTATATTAATTATATCTATTCTTTTTATAGATTTACCTTCTCTGAAATAAATAGATATTAACCTTCCTCTAGACGTATTTAAGAAAATAGAGGGAAGAATACTTTATTTTAGAGAATTAAACTGAAAGTGGTTAGCTATAAAGTAGCCAGTAGTATTTAAGTTAGGTAAAATTCCTTAGAAGATTATAACTAAATAGTATTTTTTAAGAATAAATATAGATACTGAAATAGTAATCTCCTTAGTTATATTATCTTTTTTTATTAGAATATAAGTTACTATTTAGCTTTAGAGGATTCTTATAATCTTTTAACTATTTAGAAATATGGATTATTTTTCAAAGTAGAAAGTTGTAAAGTTATTTAAAGGGTTACTTAGAGAATTTAGTATCTTAGGTTTATTCTTAAGCTAATAGTTTTAAAGGTAATATACTACTATATTATTTTTAATAGTAATTTTAAAAGTATCCCTAGGGTTATTATTTAAGTTTTCTAC
Source organism: Colletotrichum lindemuthianum (assembly GCA_001693025.2). Classification (NCBI taxonomy): domain Eukaryota; kingdom Fungi; phylum Ascomycota; class Sordariomycetes; order Glomerellales; family Glomerellaceae; genus Colletotrichum; species Colletotrichum lindemuthianum. Next base: position 75,139 of record MASP02000265.1, on the reverse strand, counting down.
TTTCTTATATTTTATTAAGAAATTGTAATAGATAGATACTAATATATTTACTATATAGAAGTTAAATTTATATTAATTATAGAAGTTTTTTTTCCTTAAGAAAGTATTTTATTAATTAGTAATTAGGTTTATTATATATATAGTATTTTCTATTAAATTAGCTATATAGAGTAGTAGGAATTAAGTTATACTTTTCTCTAAATAATATTTAGAGGTATCCTTAATACTATATTTATATTTTTAGTAAACGCTTTAAGATAAGTTATATATTTAGTTAGTTTAATATTAATATATACTATTTAATAAGTGTTACTTAGGATTAGTAGTATCTTTAAGTATATATTAAGATATTCTGGAAGAAAAGCTTATAATAATACTAATAGTAAATTATAGTTAGTTACAGACTTTCTGGTATATTACTATAAAGCTAAAAAAGATTAACTAGTATTTTAATATCCTTTAGTATATATCTAAGAGGTAGTTTTAAAAGTTATAATTAGTATATTATTTAAGAGAAAAGGTTTTCTGAATATATATTAGCTTAGTAAAAAGAATCTTAAATACTTTTTTCTTTATTTTATTTTAATTATTAGTAAAAGTACTTCTGAATATTATATAATACTAGTTAGTAAGGTAGATTTATAAACTTTTACTATTTTTAAAATAGTTTTTCATATAATAGACCATATTATAAAATATTATAGAATTAAGGAAATTACAAAGGTGGTTAAAATAGTATTTAAAAACCTAGTCTTTCAGTATAATTAAAAAGATTTCAGTTTATATATAGTTAAGTATATTGAACTTTAGATAATAATTTCTCAAGATATAGATTTTTAATTTAAAGATATTATAGAAAGCTTCTTTATATTCTATTTTGAGATTATATATTTTTATAAGATTAGTTATATTTTTGGCTGTTAGTATATTAATAGAAAGAGATTTAGTCTCTTAGTAATTATTCATAAAGTTAATATATAAGAAAGAAGTTATAGGGGGTAGAATAGGAAGTTTATATTGTTAGTTCTAATTATAAGGAGGTTATTAATTTTTTTAATTTGGAAGGTTATGATATTAAAGCTATCTTTATTATTAAGAAATTATATTTATTACTAATAACAGCAAATTAACTATAAGTTTCTCTACTTATTAAGATATTTTTGAGAATTACTTTCTTAAGGTAGTTAGATAAATATCAAGTTTTATAAGATTTTAAAAAGTTATCTTTTATTATTACTTCTAGAGAGTAGAATATATTTACTAAGTAAAAGTAATATTATTAAGGAAGCCTAATTAGTTATTAATAAGTATCTTAGAGTTCTATAACTTGATAATTATTTCTTAAACTTCTTTCTTAATTTATAAAATAAACTTATTTTACTTTATTAGGTTTATAAGAATTTAGTAGATTTATTTACTTTTTATATTAATTTTAATATTATTAATAAGGAGAGTATTTTATAAATACTAGGGTATTTATTTATCTATAGTAGCCTATACCTTTTTAAGTTATTTTATAAAGTTATTTTTAAAGATATTTAGAAAGTTTCTACTAAAGAGGTAATTATATATATATATTACTATAATTTATATTATTTAGCTATAAATTTAGTTAGAATTATACTTTATAATAAAATTAAAAGCTTTTTATTTACTAACACTTTTGCTATTAAGAAGAAACTTTAGTTTTATTAATATTTTTACTTCTAAAGGAATTATATTACTTATTCTACTAAGCTTTTTAAAAAGTCTTTTAAGAAGTTTTACTAACTTCAATATTTTACTTATTATTTCCTAATTATAGGGAAATCATAAAGAAATATAAATTTATAGAGAAGAAGGAGGAAGATAGAGAATTTTATTTTTACTATTTACTATTTCTATTTATTAATATTATATAGGTAAAGTTTAATTTTAGAGGAAAGAATTATCTGCTAGTTAAATAAGGAAAGAGAGAAAGAAAATGAAAGAATATAGAGAAAAAAAGAGAAATATAAGGCAATTTAGAGAAATTTAGAATACTATAACTTTCTTTACCATAGAAGTTTAGTAAATTTTATAATAAAGATATTTAATAAATATACTTATATAAGATATACTTAGAATTCTTTTTATAAGTTAATTCTAAGTATAGGTAGATATTTAGCTACTAAAATTAAGATATCTTAATATAATTATTAAGAAGATATTATCTTACCTTAAATTAAATAAGAGCTTATTATTAAGAATATCTAAATAAATTAAAGAATTAGTAGCTTTACTTTAAGTTAAATTTAATAATCTTTTATTATTATTTCTATCTCAATAAATCTTATTAATTTATAGTAAATAGTAATAGTAAGATTAAATACTAATTAATATTAGTTTCACTAGGGGAGGATATGTTATATATATTATTATATATAATATACTAATAGGGCTAAAGATATTAATATTTATAAAATATAGTTTATAGACTATATATAGGCTAGATTTAGATATTTTAGGTAATTAGTTACTAATTATCTAGCAGCTAGTAATAACTGGTAGCTAGTTATTACTAATAGTGGTAGTTTCTGCTACTAAGCTGTACTATATAGTTAGTATACTGTGGGGCTCTAATAGCCTTATAGCTATTATACTACTAATATTTTCCTTAAATATCTAAATATTAGTAATATTAGTATATTCTACCTAAGGCTCCACAGAAAGAATATTTCTTACAATAATTTATATTATTTATTCTTATTATTCCTTATTATTCTACCTCTTGAGAATATTTTATTTTCTTCTGAAAAGAATATTAGAGGCTATTACTTAGATATCTAAATAGTATTTAAGATAGAAACTATATTAATATATTTCTTTTACCTATTTACTTTATCTCTCTATAATTTACTACTTCTTTATAAAATATATAAGATATTTATAATTAGTAAGAATCTTAAACTTCCTAATACTTTATAACTTTACCTTTAAGATCTATAAAGAAGCTAATATTATAAGGAGTTTCTTACTATAAATTAAATCGTTACATTCTATAGAAATTAGATCTTAAAAGTAAAAAGCTATTAGATACCTTACCCTAAGTATATTATTCTGAATTAATATACTATCTAAAGTAAATCTAAAATAGTAAATCTTTACTATAGTTAGAATATTAAAGTTAAATATCTGCAGAAATAAATTTATTGGAAAGAGATATTGTCGGTTTAACTATTCGGTTTAACCATTATAGCCGCTAGGCCACCTTATAGCCCACTATACTATAGCTACGTTAGGTAAATAGAGGGTATATAATATTGCTAACCTCTCGAGGCAATAACCTCCTTATAGCCTATAGTGTTGCCACCCTCTTGAGGTAACACTATAGACCTTATAGCTATATAGCCCTTATAGCCTCAAGCTTTAAATAGAGCTCTATATTCCTCTAATCTCTAATATTTACTTAAAGAGATTCCAGCAATTAATATAACTACTATATTATATAGAGGAATAGATAGGCAATAGGTTTAGCGGCAAAAGGAGAGTATCGAAAAATACAGTTTTTAATAGTTAGCTATTCAAGCTTCTTTTATATTTAGATAATATCGCTATAGTATAAAGAAAAGTTGCTAGTGTCGGTTTAACTATTTAGTTTAACCGTTATAGCTACTGTGCCACTTTATAGCCTACCACACTATAGCCATATTAGGTAAATAGAGGGTATATGAAATTGCTAACCTCTCAAGGTAACAAGCCCCTTATAGCCTACAGTATTACTACCCTCTCAAGGTAATATTATAGGCTTTATAGCTATATAGCCTCTATAGCTATATAGCCATATAGCTACATAGCTATATAGCTATATAGCTGCATAGCCTTTATAGTCTTAAGCTTTAAATAAAGCTCTATATTTCTCTGATCTCTAATATTTACTTAAAGAGATTCTAGCAATTAATATAACTACTATAATTATATAGAGGGATAGATAGATAATAAGTTTAGCGGCAAAAAAAGAATATCGAGAAATATAGTTTTTAGTAGTTAGTTATTTAGGCTTTTTATATTTAGATAATATTCCTATAGTATAAAGAAAAGTTACTAGTGTTAGTTTAACTATTGAGTTTAACTATTATAGCCGCTAGGCCACCTTATAGTCTACTATACTATAGCTATATTAGGTAAATAGTTAGCCCGTATAGCTGTATAGGCTATATAGCTATACGGCTATAACCCTATTACTACATATATAGCCTCTGCGGCTATATAATGTAACTTAGAAATAATAATAACGATTTACCAAAACAGTTTGCATCCGCACTACGAGACCACGTGCAGCATACGTTATTTACCCCTGACGGGTAAACTAACAGATATTTTAAAATAAGCAAAATCTCTTACCACTTTGATTTCTAATTAAAGAAGATAAACTTCTAAGTTAGTTAATTGAAGAATTCTATAATAATATTATACTTTAATACATTAATCTTATAGTAATTTATGAATCTTAGAAAGCTGTTAATTCCTTTTAGTAACCTAGAAGAAAGCTAGTTAGTAAGAAATTCTTAGTAAACTAGTATAGAAGACTAGTTAATAGGTTAAGGGAAATTAACACTTAATAAATTACAGAAGAATAGGAAATTCAGAGTAATATCTGAAAACAGTATTGATATTAGTAGAAAAGGTAATAAAGATAGAGAGTTCTAATTATACTAAAGGTGAAAAACTTCTATATATATCTATCTAAATAGAGTTTATTTTCAGAGAGGTTAACCTTATATAATATAGATAAACGGAGGCCGTTTACACTCAAGCCACTATATAGTCTATTCACCAAGTATTCTAATATTAAAGTTTAACTAATATGGAGTGTAGTTAACAAAGATTACACAACCGAAACTCTAATAATCGATTTACTAGAATAAATAGAAAATATAGGGTAAGACTAGTAAATAGGTTAAGGGAAATTAACACTTAATAAATTACAGAAGAATAGGGAATTTAGAGTAACATCTGAAAACAATACTGATATTGGTAGAAAAGGTAATAAAGATGAGAGGTTCTGATTCTACTGAAGGAGGGAAACTTCTATATATATCTATATAAATAGAGTTTACTTTCAGAAAGGTTAACCTTATATAATATAGATAAATAGAAGCTATTTACACTTAGGCCGCTATATAGTCTATCCACCAAATATTCTAATACTAAAGTTTAATTAATTTGGAGTAAAATTAAAATAGATTATGAAATTTAAATTCTAATAATTAATTTACTAGAACATGAGTATAATACAATTTTTAACCCTTACTTATCTAATATAGGCTATTTAGAATAGAAAGAGTAATAGCAAAATAGTTATAATTCTAATATTCCCCCATAAGGTATATAAGATAAATATCTTTTATAGCTTAGAAAAGTAGTTAAATCTCTAAACACTATTTAGGAAAAATAGAGAAAATAAAAGTCTGAAAACTCTAAAGTTATATAAGAGGTTTAAAGGAAATAACTTAAGAAGATAAAGAAAAATCTAAAACACCTAAAACCCTTAAAAGGTAAGAAGAAAAAGGTTAATTTCAGAAAATAGATAATTAGCATTATTTTCTTTATAAAAGGGCAAAATATTATTATTTAAATTATTCTGGTCCACGACAATAGGTAATTTTATTACCGTTTAAACTAGTTATAAGCCAGCATTAGCATAAATGCTATTGCTGAGTATATCTTACAGTTAGAACTATATATAGGGTGAAGAGCGTAGATACTACTACAGATATAGAGTAAAAGTAACCAAATAAAATTATTCTGTAAAGTTCTCTTAACTATAATATTAAATTTAACTTAGCCTAAAGGGTCTATTAAAACATTAGCAATATTATTATTTACATTAATATAATAAAAGTTTATCTTACTATCTTCAATAAAATCTCTAATATAATAATAATAATTATCTATATACTTTACTGTTTTATAAAATTAAGTATTTTCAGTAAGCCTTTTAGCTAATTAATTATCCATAAAAATAATACGCTTATTAATAGCCCTAAATTCTAGACACTTATTAATAAAGCTATACTTATTATATAAGTAAATAGTATTTTTAGTAGTATCTACTAAAACTATATACTTAACTATATAAATAGATAAAGTTACTATCTTTTACTTATTTAAACTATAGCTAATAATATTATATAAATCCAGGTAAATTATAGAAGCTAAAGTTGATTTTATATTATTAAAATCTTTTACCTAACGTGGTTAATAAGCGAGTGGGCCAGACAAGCAAGTAGGCCACCCAACTGTAACTATCCTATCTTCTACCTCTCACCTCACGCGACGCCACAATAAAATAATACTATTGAAAAGTAATAAAGTATAATTAAACCTAGCCCTCCAGACTATTTAAAAAGAACTAAACCTTAGTATCTAAGTAGCTGCTAAGATCTATAAAGTTAGTTATATTATTTTAGCTTACTGTTTAAAAAGTATCTTATTATAATATAATATTATATCTAACTTACGGAATTTAACTATACTTAAAGAAGAGAAGTTAGTTAAATATATTCTTAATCTAAATATTTAATTATTTCCTCTCTATATTAGTAATATAGAAGATATAACTAATTAACTACTTACTAATTATAATATATTTCCAGTTAGGAAATACTAAACTTTAAACTTTATTAAGTGATAATTATAGCTCTAGATATACTCTTTTCGTAAGTATAATTATAAGAGAGCTTAATATAAAGATCTAGATATAATAAATATATAGTTTTAGCTTATAGTAAATATATTTATGAAATATAGTATTATAGATTTAGATATTTATAATTTTAATAAGACTGAGTTAATAATAAGTTAGATTGCGTCTAGTAAAGTTATAATAAGTACTGAAAGGTATTTAAATATAAAAATAATATAGTCTAGTAATTATAAATAGGTTATAGTTATTCAGACTATTAGTTTATTAGATTATAGTATTCTACGGTATATCATTATTATAAAGTAATATTACCTCTCTATTTAGTATATAGAAATTAGTTTACTATATAACTAGATTATTATAATATCTGAAAATAGATAGATAATAAATAAAAGAAGCTTAGACTGAGTTAAGTATTTTAATTAGTATATAAAACTGCGTATATATAGTAAATATTACTTCCTTATTATTAATAATTATAAAAGTTACTATACTGCTAATTTTAAGATATATTATAAAGAAAATAATATTATTACTTTTTATATACTAGTTTATTCCTTTTATTTACTTTAGCTTTTAGATATTAGATATTTTAGGCTCTTAAAGAAAATATATAGTTATTAAATTAAGGATAAGATATAGTAGAGTAATATTTATATTATAAAATAAGATTTCCTCTCTATATTTTATAATACTTTTATATAAATTCTTATAATGAAAAATATAAAACAAAAGTTTCAGAAAAGCTAAACTTATCCCTCTAAATACAGAAAGTATATTTTTAAAATTTAATATAAAGTTATATATTCTAATATCTCTAGGGTCTCTCTTAATAATATTCCTACTATAGATTTCTTAGATACTAAATAACCTAATAGAAATATCTTTTCAGTTAGAATTTATTAAGAATTAAATCTCCTACTATTAAAATAACTTTCTAACTTTAATTATTAAGATTATTAAATATCTATTTAAAAAGGTTTATAAATTTACATATTAGATTATTTTATTAAAGTCTAAGAATAAAATCCTTTAAGAGGAGAATAATATATTTAGCTGACACTAGAAAGCTTAGAAAGTTTATCTTAGATAAGGAGGAAGTTTTACTATAAGTAAGACTGAAAATCTTTAATTACAGAGGAAGGTAATAATTTAGATTAAGGAAGAAATATACTGAAGTAATAGTTACTAACTAAGAACTAAGATAGACTAATAGTAGTATAGTATCTATAGAAATATTAGGTATAATATATAAATATATTAATTTACTGAAGAAATATCTAATAAAAATAATCTTAATTAATTCTAAGTTAATTGATTTCCTGGGTGTTATATATAGGTTGGAAATATAATATAGTTACAGTTAGGTAGCCTAATTACTTATCTAGCCCACTCGCTTATTAACCACGTTAATCTAAGTCTATAAACCTAAATAAATTAAAGATATTAATATAATTACATATATAAATTAACTTATATTTAGAATTCTTTTTCAAGTAACTCTATATCCTATTAAGAATAATAAAATATTCTCTAGAAGAATTAGAAGAAAATCTAAAGTAAATAATAATAGCTAGGGTAATATCTAACCTGGTTTTTAAAGCTAAATATAATAAAGCCTCTACTTCTTTCTACTATTCTAATGTTTCTTTCTTAGAAGTATTATCCTTATTTTTACAAAAGTTAGATTTTTTATCTATAGATATATTGAAACTATAGAGATCTTTCTTATTAAATTTAGTAAGAATTATATTAGTATATATAAACCAATTTATATTTATAACGTTATTCTTTCTATTAATAACTAAACTATTACCTGGAAAAGTATTAAGTTCTTCTAGATTTTAGATTTTATATTCTTTTTAAGATTACTATATAGATATTCTGAAGTAGGTACTTTAATATATTTTAATTTAGGAAAGCTATATATAAATAGCTTTTAAGAAGCTTCTAAAAAGAGATTCCCCTAACTATTTAACCTAAAATTAAAATAACTCTAAAAATTATAAGTTTGAGCTTCAATCTAAAAGATATTATGTTAAGTAATTTACTAATTAGTTTCCTTAAGTATTAAAATAGAGTTATATATAGTAGATATCTTAGGATTTTAGATATATTAAATTCTTATATTATATACCTTTAGCCTAGTAGCTTTTTAGTATTTTAAAACTCTAAATTATTATATATTATTAAGAAGTAAAATTAAGTATATACTATATATAACTAAATATAGCTATATATACTATATAAAACCTCATTTTAACTAATTTAAGTGGGGTGAAGCTTATGGAGATTCCGCGGATACCTGAGGTTTAAATGCTGCAAACTCTGCCGCTTGAACGCGTTATTTCTGACATATTTAGTCACACAAAAATACACACCAGATTTTGCCCCCTAAATACATGCAACAAAATACCAGGTATCCCAATATGGGGTAGCCGACGTTATGCAATATCCAGAAAATGGATCAGGTTTCTGGAACCGATTTCCAACAGAGCCCACGCATTCAACGCCGTGCTTTTGGAGATAAGCTATTGAATAAAAGTAGCGAGGAGGATGAGAAAGGTGGATAGCCCATGATCAACATTTCGACGCTTTTCTCCTGGTTCGCTCCGGCATCATTACCCGGCCATATTCCAGCCAAACCTACCTTTGTCATAGTCCCGCAACAATGTCATCTAACTTAGGACCAAGTCTTGCGCACCGATCCATCTCAAACATCAGAACCAGCGAGAATGGCATCTCTGGTCTTGGTGGATCATCTACTCCAAACACACCATCACGCACAATATCGTCAACCTTCGGCTCGCCGTCGAGTCTGCGCGCCGAAGAAGACACTGTTGTGGTTGAGATAGGTTCCCGGGTCATGAGACTTGGATTCGCCGGGGAGCCTACGCCGAAAGCTGTGTTGTCGCTGGGCCCCGAACTGCAACGTCGCGTCGGAGACTTCCGCGACTGGGACCCTGAACAGCAAGACAACTGGAGGCGGCGCCCGACCCGGAAGGCCTGGGGAGAGGATCACGAGCTCTGGCAGTACGACGTGCGCTCTCTTGACCTCGGCCTTGTGGAAGACAAGATCGACCGGGCTATCAGGGAAGCCCTGACAAAGTAGTCGCCCATTCATTTCCCTGCGCTTCTTTATCAATTCGCGTATCATGACTAACACATACCACCCAGATTTCTCCTGATTGATTCACGACCACGTAGGACTGCCCTCGTGCTCTCGTCGTCGGTTCCGCTTCCACTTGTCTCGGCTGCATTAGACGTTCTCTTCCACCGGTATCAAGCACCAACGGTATCTCTTCTGTCCGCTGCAGTCATGTCGACCCTGGGCGCCGGCATGCGCTCGGCCTTGGTTGTCGATCTTGGCTGGGCAGAGACCGTGGTGACTAGTGTTTACGAATACCGCGAAATGCGCACATCGCGTACGGTTCGCGGCGGCAAGATGCTTGTGGACAAGGTTCATGATTTCATTCAAGGCCGCCTGTCGATGTTGCCGACGCACGCGCCTGATGTCGGTCGGGACAAAAAACAGAACCAGCACTCGGTTAGTTTTGAAGAGTGCGAGGAAGTGGCATGCCGCCTTGTCTGGTGTCGTCAAGTAGAGAAGCCCTGCATGCCCAACTCACGAGGACGGCATAACCGGCAACTCGGGGAAGGGCTGCCGACAGTTGAGGAGCAGGACGAGTTTTCTCAGGTGTCGGGTCTGCCGTCGCCCGTGGTATCTTCGGAAGCGAGAGACGCGACTGTCACTGTCGAGGTTCCCCTGCGGTGCGTGAGTCCGCCCGAAAAGCTGGACGTTACCCTCGAGCAACTCTCAGAGCTATGCGAGAAGACCTTCCTAGCGGCGTCGTTCTCTCGAGGGAGCTTCGATGACCATGAAAACTCCATTCATCACCTCGTCTACCAACATCTACTACGTCTACCAATTGACGCCAGGGGAGTGTGTATGTCGCGTATTATTTTTACAGGTGGTTGCTCTAGAATCATTGGTCTTCGACGAAGAATTCTCGACGAACTCTCTCGCCTCGTTCACAACCGGGGCTGGGATCCAGTGGACGGCAAGGCGCCAGTGCAATACAAAACCAACACCCGCCTTCGCAAAATGGCTGACCGGAAAGCCTCGGACAATGCAAGCACGACGACGCCGTTCGCGGACAAGGTTTTGCGGCAGGAAGGCACAGAGCAGCCCGTCTGTGGGAACGCCGGGGACGCCATGGAAGAGTGTCTAAAAAAACGCGACGAAGATCGGCGCAGAGTACAGGGCCAGCTACGGTCACTAGAGTCCATGGGACCATGGAGCGGGGCCAGCCTGGCCTGCCAGCTGAGAGTCGCAGCGACGGCCAATGTCGATCGCGAAGTATGGCTTCAGCAGGGAATCATTGGGGCTGGCCGTCCAAACGACGTCGATGGCAAGACTCAACAGCGACAAAGCATGGGTCCAGGGGGCATGATGCGAGGGACTGCTGGTGGCCAAGCAAACTGGACGCTGGGAGCTTGGGGTGTTGCCTGAGCAACATGTGACTTGTTTACCTGTTATTTCACCAAGGTCGATAACAAACAGTCAGCCATCGCGCGTGGTGGAGAAGTTTCGAGCTTTGACCATTGTTGTCGAATTAATCGTGTTGTATTGTCTAGACCAAAAATGGCGCACGAGGCTACGGATCTACTATGTACCTCTTGGGAGCGTATAAACATGCTTCCGTGAGGTATATACTGGAGGTATATCTCTCTCAATCTAACACGCTCCCCTAGGGAGAGATCTCTAGAGCTTCTCCCTACCTATATACACCTTATAAATAAATTTCAAAATAAATTCTTTTATTTAAAACTCCTTTGAGATTACTATAAATATTTTCTATATTCTTTTACGATTTTTTAAATAATAATAGTAGATTATATAATTAAGATTTTAACTAACTAGAGGAAAGTTAGTTTTATTCTCTAGATTTAGCTTCTTATTCGCTAAAATATTCTAAACTTTAGTATAAATTATTAATTTTATTATATAGCTATATAATTTATTTTACTTCTTTTTAGCTTTAATTTTCTATTAAATAGTATATAATTTATCTAAATAGGAAAAACTTTTTAATATTATCTTACTAACCTTATATAGAGATTTTAAAATATCTTCTCCTACTTATATTAACTTCCCTAATAATATTTCTACCTCCTTCTATATATCACCCACTAATATTAAGTATATAGAAGAAGTAATTAAAGATACTACTAAGTTTACTATTAATAAAACTATTAGTAATAAAGTTACTATTTATAATAAAAAGTATTCTAACTAAAAGGAGACTAAAGAGAATATTTTCCACTATTCTAAATATCTAGTAAAATACTCTACACTCTCCCTAAAATCCTCTATACCTACTACTAAGAAGCTAAAGAAAACTACTATTTCTAAAAGCTCTCCTACTACTAAGACTATTAAAGTAATTTTAATCTTATTAGGTTATAAATATAAATATATTAGTAAGAATAATAAGAATAAGCTCTATAATTCTTATTTTAGCTACTTGTCTTTTCTTACTGAAAGTTAAAATTAATATAATATTTACTACTAAAGTTTCTATTACTACTATAAATATTATATATTTAGTAGTATTTATAAGCTAGATATAGAAGTAATTATTTACCTCTATATAAAATTCCTTACTATATATAATAATAAGATAATTAGAAATATAGTAAATATCTTTTTATAAGATTTCTGATTAAATTTCTAATTTATATATTTTTAGACTAAAGTCTCTAAATATTGAAAGCTTTATAATATTATTATTATTATTTATAATAATTATTATATTTCTACTTCTACTACTAAAAGTAACTTTATTTCTTATATTATTTCTATAGTATCTATAGTTTTTATAGTTTTTTATTACTACTACTTTATTCCTTACAGATTCCTTTATTAGTAATACTAATAATATTAATTTTCTTCCTTTATCTAAAAATCTAATTACTAATTTATATAACTTACTTAAGTTTTACCTTTCTATTATATTAAGTAACTATATTCTTAATATTCTCTTTAAATCTCTCCTTAATATATATAAGTAAGTAGCTTACTATAGTAATCCTTGAGGATAGTAATATAGTTTCTAGAGTTTATTTTATATTTTAGCTTTAGAGGATTAGTTTTTACTTATAAGTTTTATATTTTTAGATACTCTCTTTACTTATAGATTTTAATTCTAAATTAAAAAATATTTTATTTTCTTATATTTTTAGTCTACTTAATTATAATCTTATAAGGTCTCTAGTTAAGCTATATTCTATACTAATTCTAACTAGAAAAACTTAAGCTATATTCTCTTATTCTTCTTAAAATTACTAGTATAGTTTCTTTTAAGAAGGTCTTTCTAATAACTTAAATTTAGTTAGTTTTAAAACCTCTTAAACTACTACTTAAATAATATTTTTATAAGATTATCTACTATAAGTTATATTAAGAAAGTATAAGTAACTAGTAATCTCTTTTCAGAAATTTCTTAGTAAAGTTAGTAGTTATAAATATCTATATATTTTAGATAAATCTAAAGCTTTATAAGTTCTTTTATTATTAAACTTACTATTTAGAGATTATTATATTTAATCTAAATTATTATTAAGATACTCTTAGAGATAGGTAACTTTATTATTTCTAAACTATCTGTAGATAGTTAGAGTTATAATAAAGCTAGTAAATAACTTATAAATAATATCTTTTTTACTACTAAAGAGAGGGAGAATAACTTTACTTCTATAGTTAATATAGTAACTATAGATTACTTTATAGCTTTCTAAATAATACTACCTCTAAAGAGTTTTATTATAAAATTTAAAAAGTTTTTTTGATTTTATATACTATCTCTAAAACTTATATTAAAGAAAACTATTAAAGTATCTTCTAAGTTTCTAGATTCTATACTATACTTAAGATATAGATACTAAATTTTATAAATATAATTAAATACTTAATTTCCTATTTCTTTATACTAAAACTCTAGATTTTAGTTAAAGTAAGTTAGTTAACTAGCTATAAATACTAAATATAGCTTTATTATTACTACTATATATAATATAATATTTTCTTTCCTCTAGTAGAGGTTAATCTCCTAATATAAAGCCTCTTTATTATATGGGAGAAGTTTTAAATATATTATTAGGAAGTAATTTCTCTCCTTAAGCTTATAGCTTTCTGGTAGAAGTTTATAAGTCTTCTCTATATATATAGCTTATAAAAACTATAATCTTTAAGCTTCTTAATTATATAGTATCTTAATATCTAGAAACTACTATAAGTTCTCCTCTTTCTTAAGATAGTATTATAATTAGAGATTTTTAATAGTCTCTCTTATAAGATTTTTATATACTTTTAGGAATACTAGAATATAATTATTAATATAGAAGAAGAATAGAATTTAGCTTTTATACTAATAGCAGTTTTCTCTAGAAATATAAGAGAACTATAAGTTTCTTAAGTTTTTCTTAAGATATTATTACTAAACGATAAGTAATTAGTAGAAACTATATAGAGTCTTATAGAGCTTCAGAATCTTCCTCTATTTTTTATATTCTAGAGGTATCCTTATATAGATTTTTTTATTAATATTTTGTAGATAAAAGTATTAACTATATTATACTGAAGAAGCTTAAGGTTAAACTATACTGTAATTACTATAAGTATTTAAAGTAATATTTTTATAAATATTACTATATAGATATTATATATATCTTTTAGTTACTAGTCTCCTTATATTACTAAGCAAACTTTTAACTTAAGTAGTTACTTATACTTATTAAGTTTATATAAATAGATTTAGTAGTAACTAAAAATTATTTAACTTCTTATAGTTAGCTTACTAACTTTATTCTATAACTTTAAAATCTAGTAACTTTATAAGTATATTTCCTTAGCCTTCCTAAAACTCTATATTAGTAGGTAAAAATTTTAAGGATTTATATTCTTCTTAGTGTAGTTTAGATATTCTTCTCTACTTATAAGCTACTAGTAAAATATTAGGAGGAAAAGTAACTCTCACTAGTATATACCTTAAAAGCTTAAGGATTCTATATTATATAATAGTAACTAGAATCCTCCTGAGAGTATATAAAGTTTCTCTTAATTCTACTTTAAGTTTTTTAAACTACTTAAAAATAGTAGATATCTCTATAAATACCTTAGAAGCTTCTTATAGATTCTTTTATTTACCCTATTTAGTAGCTTTTCTATTATATACTCTAAATTATCTATTTTATTAGAATCTTCAGACTAGCTAAACTTTAAGTATCTACTAGATATAGTAACTAATTTTATATAAACTTTAAGATTTTTATATATTTTATATTCCACTAGAAAAATAACTTAAAAAAGTATTTATAATATTATCCTTACTATTCTAGAGTTTTATTATATCTACACTCTTATTTTATACTAAATAATAAATATTTTCTAGAATACTATTATAAAACTTATAGATTCTAGGGAGATTAGTAGTATAAGTTAAAACTTAAATTTAGTTTCAGTAAAAAATAGTTTCTCTTAAGGATTTTATTTCTCTTAAGAATTTTAAATACTTATTTACTTAATATTTAAGGTAGTTAAGGAAAATTCTATAATTTTATCTACTTCCTTATTAATATCTTACTTTATAACTATATTTTTTAATTACTTTATAAACTTAGTAATTCTCTTCAGAATCTCTTTAAAGTTTATCTAAAAGATTTCTAATATAAAGTTCTTTAGGTTACTATTAGAAAACTCTTTTTTATTAAAAATTATATTTCTTATTATAAAAGCTTCCTTCTAAAGAGAATTCTAGATTCTAAAGAAATTACTTAAGACATATTTAATTAGAAATCTTAAGAATACTTTTAATATAAGCTTCTAGTAATAATATTATTTAAGCTAAATTTCTTAAGTTATTATATATATTTAGTATCTATATACTTTCAGGTGGAAGAAGTCTAAAGTTACTATATATATATTTTTATCTTTCTAGAAATAATAATAAATTAGTTATATAGTATCTTCCAGCTTTAAAAAGCTAAACATATATAGTTATAAATATATATTATAGCTTTCAGAATTTTAAGCTATAAGATAGAAGAAAGAAATATCCTAATTATTATAAACTTTATATACTTTTTCATTACTACTACTACCCTCTCTATCTTACTATTTTAAACTTAAATATTAAGTATAGAGAGTTTAAATTTAATATCTCTCTCTTAGATTTTTATCAAAATTACTTTATACTTCTAGATTTTATTATCCACCTTAATCTCCTTAACTAATATCTTATATATAATTTTTAGGAAGTTAAGAAACTCTCTAATAATATTTAGAAGTTTCTCTATCTTCCTTATATAAAAATAAAAATCTTATACTAAGCTTATTACTTAATTTATAAAAATTATAATAAATATATTTTTCTTATAACTCTCTTTAAAATTATACAAATCTATTATAAATCTCTCTTTCAGATTAGTATATTATATTATTTCCTTCTAAACTCTTTATACTATTTAATATATCTTACTTTTTATATATATATTATAGTCTACTATAGAAACTACTTATAAGTTTCTAATTACTCTAATATTTCTTATAGAAATTAATAAGTAGTTTATTACTTTAGATTCTAAATATTCTAACCTTGAATACTAAAGTTTCTAAAATCTAGCTATTAGTTACTTTTATTAGAATATAGTATATTTATATAATTTATAAAATTTAGAAAGTTTATTTTTAGATAGTGGTATTCACTCTATAGATATCTAGAGGAATATCTCTTTAAGAAAATTATATTTAAGTATATATTACTTATTTATAATCTTAAGAAAATAGAAGTAACTTCTATCTACCTTTTAAATATAGTTATTATCTAAATTTTAATTCCATTATAATTTATATTTATAAAACTTCCTAAATAATATTAAGTTACTTATAAAATTAGAATATAATATAATATTAAATAAATATAACTTTATTAAACTTTAAGAATCTTATACTATTATCTCTATATTACTATAGTTTTCTATAGTAATTTTCTAAATACTAGCCCAAAGGTAGTTATCTATTATAGCTTCTAAAAGTATTTAAAACTATTTAATATTATCAAACATTTATATTATTAATCCTAAATCTAGAATTATAAATTTTACGAAAATATAAAGTTTATTGAAGATTATTAAAGTTATAGTAATTATTTTATAAAAGTAACTATATAGTTAGAATTTTAAAGTTAAGTTTTTAACTTTCCTTATATACCTTATAAAGTCTTTATTACTTTATATTCTTTTATTAAGAAGCTTCTAAATATCTAGATTAAACTTCTAAATATAAAATCTAATCTCCTTATTAATATAGAAATATCTTAAGAGGGAATATTATAATTAGTATATCTTATAGTTAGAGTTTCTATTTACCTTAAAGTTTTTATTATAATTAGACTTTTATTTATAATACTTATTAGTTTATTAACTGGAAGTTTCTCTATTTTATTAAGTCTAACTTCTACTTTAGCCTCTTAATATAGTAGGAAATCTCCCTTAAGCTTCTTTATTATTATTAGAAGTATCTATAAAGCTAAAAATTCCTCCTATAAATTTACTTTAAGTTAAAGTAATATCTAATTCCAGAAAGAAAAACTAAATATAACTTATAATTTTAGCTACTATTAGAATACTATTATAAACTCTAGGGGAAACTAAAATTAAATATAAAAAGATTTATGATTTAATATAGCTACTTCTTAGCTTTCTAGTATATTCTAGAAACTAAATTAAGAATTTACAAAAGTTTAATATTTTTATATTAAAATACTTATAAATTACTTTCTCCTAATAAGTAACTTAAATTTCTATATTACTTCTTAAATCTAATTTCTTTCTTATAAACTTAGTAAAAATTACTATATATTCTATAATTAGTTCTATTTATCTCTTAATTTTACTATAACTTATATAACTTTTAAGTTTATATAACTAGATATTAAAATCTTCTATAATATTATAAAAATATTTTAAGAAATTAGGAAAGATAGTATCTTTAATATATTTTTATACTATCTATATTCTTTTTATTCTCTCATAGTATACTTTTACCTAAAAAGTGTATTTTAAGTATTTTTTCTTATATAAAACTATATTTTTAGTTAAGAGGTATTTAAAGATTATAATCTACAGACTATTATTTTTTATATTCAGAATTGTTATATAATTTCCCACTTTAGAGATTATAATTTAAGATAAATCTAAAATATATAAAAAATATCTAGACTTAAATAGGTAATTAGAGATTTCTGGAGTTACTAATTTAGTAGTAAGCTATTTATATTTAGCATTTAAGATACCTAGAACTACTTTATTATAAGTTTTAGAATTTATAAGATTCTAAAAGCTGTAGGAATAGTATAGAGATTCAATTTAGTTAATCTAGAGGATTTAGTTCTTAGAGTTATTTAGAATAATCTTTCTAGCAGAAATAAATATTACTTCTTAAATTCTCAAGAGATTTTGAATAATTATGGAATAGCTAGTATAACATATAAGACTCTTAATTATCAAATTAACTATACAGCCAACAGGATGTAGGCCCACATAATACATATTACTAATATAACTATTTATAAGCTTAAGTACCTAATCTGATAATTATAGGTAGGCAGCTGCAGAGTAGTCGCGGTATGTTGCATATAATTAGGAGGCAAAGTCTGGTATATATTGTGTGTAACTAAACGTGGCCACACGCACCATGCGAGGCTCTTTTTTAACTAGGTTAAGTGGAGTGAGGCTTATAGAGACACTACAAATACCTAAAGCTTAAACAGTGTAAACTCTGCTACTCAAATATATTATTTCTAATATATCCCTCCAGCCTTAAAGACTATACCTATAAGCTAGCTTTTTCATATAACACTAATTTAAATACTCTATTTATATTTTATAAGAGACTCCTTTTATAGCTTTATTATTCTTATTAAACCTCCACCCTTATAGTAGGAAAAGTAACGTTATTTATAGACTATTTAGATATTCTTTATTATTTAGACTAAAAATATCTTCTAGTATCTTAGGCGTCTTAGATACCTCTAAATTCTTTTTTAACTATATTATAGTTAAAGTTAGAATCTATAAGTTCTAACTAATAGTTAAAAACCTTATTAAAATTTTCAAATATTAGTATAGGTAGTTTCTCTTAAAATTCCTTTTCTTACTATATTTTCAGGTAGTTTAACTAGTCTATTATATTAATCTAAGTAATAAAAATATTAAACTAGTAGCTTTAGAGAAACTTTATAAGACTATAAGCTATAAAATCTCCTGAGGGTATATACTTAACTTTAAAATACCCTCACTAAACCTCTTACTATAATTAGTAATTATGAATATTAATATACTATAGGTTTATATATAATTATATTATTTTAGTAGTTATAAAATATATTATTTACTAGTTATTATACTGAATTTAGACTATTAGATAAAGCTTATATACTTTACCTCTACTGAAAGTATTTATTATAAGATCTACTTAAAATATAGTAATAAAGTAGTTAGTAAAAATAATTTCTTATACTACTTATATTAATATCAAAAACTCTATTTCAGTTGTTAAGATAGTTATAGTATCTTATTTATTAGCTTACTATACTATAAAGCTACTAAAGAAGTATATAATATAAACCTGAAAGCTTTTTTAATTTCTACTATTATCTATAAAACTAATATTTATAATAATAATAAAACTATCCTATAAATTACTAGACTTATAGCTAAACTTAAGATAGAGGTTCTTAGTTTTACTAAAATACTATATTATTTACTTAGTTTTAACTAAGTAGTTATCTCTAGGATTTTAGTTAAAATAAGATAATTAGCTAGCTATATAAATAATATCTAGTCTTATTATTAATTATAATATAATTAATAAAGCTGATATTTTATTAGTAGTATTTAATCTCTATATAGGAGGCTTAATTATACTATAAGAGGAGTTTTTTAGGTCTAAAGGAAATATTAAACTATTTAATATACCATATATATTTTATAGGATACTTAAGAAGCTTTTTAATATAGACTGCTTAAGAAAGCTATAGTTATTATATTATTTAATTTTAAATAATCTTAATATTAAGAAACTACTATAGGTTTTTACTTCCCTTAAGATAATATTTCTTTTAGAGGTCTATTAATAATATAAATATTTTAGATATTTCTTCTGAGGGAAAGGAGAATATATAGTTATTAATATAGAAGAAGAAAATGATATACTCTTTAAGTTAGTAATATAATTCTCCTACAGTAAACTTAAAACTAAAATATTTAAGATTTACCTCTAAATAATATTACTAGAGGAGAGGAAACCTTTAAAAACTATAGAATATTTTATTTAGATAGTAGATCTTTCTAAGTTTTTAATAACTAAGTAGTATTTCTATATAGACTATTTTCTTAAGTATTACTCAAATAAAGATATTAACTATATTATACTAAAGTAACTTAAGATTAAAGTAGTTAGTAATTACTATAAGAGTTTAAAAAGATATATCTACTAGAGTAACTATATAGATTTTACGGTTATGTTATAATTATTGGTTTCTATAAATAATAAGCTAGATCTTAATTTTGAGGAGATATTTATATTTATTAAACTTATAAATATAAATTCAGTAGTAACCTAAAACCTTTAAGTTTCTTATACAAATTTTACTAACTTTACTCTAGGAGTGTAATTTAATATAACTTTTAAGATAAACTTTTTCAGCTACTATTATAGCTTCAGTATATAGATAAGTAAATACTACTGAGTGAAATATAAATAATAGTAATAGCTTCTACTATAGAATTTCTAGAGTAGAAGCTTCTACTTCTCTATATCTTAAATACTCTCTATTATCTAATTTACCTTATAGTTGAAGTTTATCTTTTAAATTTATAATAACTTTTTAGAGTCTTCTTAAAGTTTAACTCTTAGGAACCCCCTCTAGTTAATATCTTATATAATTCTGTAGCTATAAGTAGAAGTACTTAGAAGTATTTTAAAATACCTAAGAGGTATTAGTTAAAAAAATAGCTTTAAATAAAACCCTTCTAGCTACTTTAGTATAGTATTTTATTTATCCCTTATACTTAACTTTCTCTAGAGGTATCTAATCTCCTTACTTCCTTATAGTCTTATCTATATAAATAAGATTATAGAAGAATATAGTAGGTAATTCTAGAGGAATTGATAATATAAACTTTACAGTTTTATATAGAGTTTAAGAGAGTTTAAAGCTAGCTACAGTATAAATATAAGATCTTAAACTTTTATAACTACCTTCTATATCTTTAGTATAGATAATCTTATTAGGTTTTTTATTTAGATTTAAGTAAGTATTTAAGCTAGTTTTATATAGCTTTACTACAGCTAATTACTTTTATAACTAATAAGAGATTTTATTAAAGTTAGATTTCTTGAAATTATCTTATAGAGAGGTTAAATTACTATTAAATAATATTATCTTATTAAAAGAGATATTATAAGTTATAATAACCTTATTTTATAAAAGATTCTATATGTAAAACTAATTAGTTAAAATGTAGCTAACTAAAAAGCTAATAAAAGTATATCTCTTAAAGTAGGTAAAGTAGTTATACTTAAGTTTTATATCTATAGTAAAAATAAAATATTTATAGTTATATATATAAAGGTAGGCTAAATCTAACTTTATAGTATTATTCTTTAGAGTGATTTTATAAAGTTTCTAGTATAATATTTACTAGTTTAAAAAGTTTATTAGTATATAGTTATAGAGAAATATTACTACTTATAAAGTTTCAGACTAGAAATTATAAAGTAATTTACTTTCTTTCCTTATAGTTTTTATGTAAGTTTTAATAATAATTCTAATATATTTCACTCTACTATCTTAGCTTTATATATATAATATAGATAGCTTAAAGTAAATACCTTAAGTAGTTAGAATAACTTTCAGCTTCTTATATCTAGAGACCTTATTATTATATTTAAAAACCTTAATACTAATATTATACTAGTATTTAAGAAATAAGATAAAATTATTAAATACTATAGTTATAATAATTTTAGTATAGTTTATAAGATAGAAGTTTTATAAGTAGTTAGTAGTTTTACCTATAAATATTAGGGAAAAAATATAGTTACTATAATTTTACTAATAAGAATAAAAGTTAAATATAATATACTCTCTAGAGGTAGTATATAAGATATTTTTACACTCTATATAGTAAATAATTTATTTTATCTTACTAATACTACAGGTTTTATATACTCTCTAGGTAGATTAGTATTTATTATATTTTCAGTAACTATTAGTAATATAAATATTATATATAGCTAAAATAAAATAGTTAAGAAACTTTCTCTTAGGATATTCTAACTATTAATATTAAAATCATTTATTATTTTTTAAAAGCTTTTAAATAGTTTCTATAATATATCTCTAATAGTAATAATATTTAGGAGAAAGTTTATATTATATTAATTATGCTATTAAAATATTTCACCTCTCGCAAGGTATATAGTATTTAAGAACTTATTAGCTATATTAAATATTAATAACTATAATCTCTAAATAGTTACTTCTCTATAGTTAAGAGAGATAATTTAGTTTAGCATTCTATTAGTAATTTTACTTTTATAATTACTAAAAAAAGATAAAGTTTATAATTAGAGAAATATAGATAGTAATATTATAGAGATATAGTTTAGTTTCTTTACTTTCTAAAATTATAATATAGATTTTAATATCTTTATAGTTCTTAATAAATACTAACTTAATATTATATTAAATATAATCTCTAGAGAAAACTTCTTAGAGAATTGTAAAATATTTAATATTTTAAAAAATATAAACTAAAGTATCTAAATTAAAGACAAATAAATTTTAGAGAGGATATTACTAAGATTTTTCTATATAGTAAATTTACTATATAATATTATAGTTACTTTAGCTAGAAAGTTATCTATATAGTTACTATTATCTAAAATTTTAAATTTATTTTAAAAGATTTAGATTTAAGGTAATTTATTATTTAATTCTCTCCTTAATTATAATATTAAGTATCTAACTTTTATATATAAGTAATAAATATATATAATAATAATATAAGAATAGATAATATTTACTATACTTAAGAAAATATAGAAATTTATCTAAATTATTAAAATATCTCTTATTACTTTAAGAGTTTAAATTACTATCTATAACTTTTCAAGTAATATTAAATACTTTATAGCTATTTTTACTTTAATAGAAAACTTTAGGAAACTACTATATAATTTCTATAATAACTAATATAACTTTATTTAGTAGTATTATATCTAATTAACTATAAATTATTAGTATATAACTTTAAATATATAATTTAATTAATAAGTAAACTAGTAAAAATATAAAGTTATTAATCTAAAATATCTCTATAATAAAGGAAATATAACTAACTATTTAAATTTTATATATAATATCTTACTATTTCTAAAACTATATTTTAATTAATATATATATAGTAAGATATTGAATTTTAGAAAATTAGAATATATTATAATATATAGTAGTTATCTACTAAAGATAGAAATTATTTATAATATTAAAATAATTATAGAAGTTTATTAACTATATAGTAAGATTCTCCTCTATATTATAATACTAATAGTTAAGTATATTACTAATATATTTATAGATTTAAGAGAATATATAGATTTATTTTAACTACTTATATTTATATTTTTAAATTCTTATATTATAGAAGTTATAAATAGCTATATAAACTTTTAGGCTTTTCTCTATAAAATTTATAACATTCTAAGTATAAATTTATTTAGAGATTTTAAATAGAAATTAGAACTCTTTAGAGTAAATTTACTTTATAAGAATAAATCTATTAAGAATACTAGAGAAAGTTAAGATCTCTAGAATATTTATTTTAAATATTATTATAGATATTTTACTTTTTTTTACTTTAGGAAAATTATATATAAGAAACTTTTAAGAAGCTACCAAATAGAAACTTTTTTAAATACTTACTTTAGAATTAAGATAGTTTTATAAATTATAAACTTTAGTCTCTATTTTAAAGAAATTATACTAAGTAATTTACTAGTTAGCTTCCTTAAATATTAAAATAGAGGTATTTTCAGTAGATATCTTAGCGTTTAAGATATATAAATTTATTATAATATATACTTTTTAGCCTAATAGCTTTTCAGTATTATAGGACTCTTAATTATTTTCAGTAATTAGGAGGTAAAATCTAGTATATATTATATATAACTAAATATAGCTACACGTACCACGCGAGGCTCCATTTTGACTAGGTTAAGTGGGGTAAGGCCTATAGAGACGCCACAAGTGCCTGAGGCTCGAACGGTGCAAACTCTGCCGCTCGAACGCGTTATTTCTGACACAGTGATACCCTCAGGACACGATACCCTCGTAAGCGCGTAAACATTTTAATTGCATAAAACGAGTATGCATGCACCTCTATATCATACAGCCGAGATGATCAAAAACATCGCCTTCTTTACTGTGCTGCGCCAGCTCCATGTCCTGAAATCCAACAGTTGATATGAAAATGCTAATCCCACGGCTATTTTCCCATTCTCCTTACTCTGCGAGACCGTCACCTTTGCTTTCGGCGTCTTCGCTCTCACCATGTCGTGCTTTTGCGGAATTGAAGCGGCCGTCGGTGGCGCCCAGACCTATGATCGATATACGACATATTCGTGAAAACGCCGAATTGCATGAACAGAACTGTCGCGATCGCAATTACGCAGCGCAAAGTAGGAACCCCGCCCAAATTAATCGATTGTTCGCCCAATGGCAGGACTTGCAAAAAGACAGTCGCGCCTTTCGGGAGAGATCAAACCTCCTGCGGCGCCAAATTGCAAGCCCGGCCTCATGGCGCGGCGAAGATGATTTTAGCGACAATCCCAAACTCTCTCGCGAGTCTTTTCTCGAGGAGGCTCGGCATCTGAAGCAGAAGCTATCATCCGTCGAACAGGACGAGGCGAGACTCGACGAGGAAATGGAGACTCTCGCCCTGAGCATCCCCAATCTCACAAGCCAGGAAACCCCCGTCGGCGACGAGCCGGAGCTTCTGAGCTACATCAACCAACACCCTCTTGAGCCCGTCAGCCCATCAGACCAAGTCTGGAGGTCTCATGTTCACATAGGCTCGGAGCTAGGCATAGTCGACTTCGCCGCCGGAGGCATCACGTCCGGATGGGGCTGGTATTATCTCCTCGACGAAGCGGCCCAGTTGGAGCAAGCCCTCATTCAGTACGCCCTAGCCGTGTCCACCAGGCATGGATGGCGGCAGGCAGCCCCGCCGAGCGTTGTCTACAGCCATATGGCCTCGGCCT
This sequence comes from Colletotrichum lindemuthianum, assembly GCA_001693025.2. NCBI lineage: Eukaryota > Fungi > Ascomycota > Sordariomycetes > Glomerellales > Glomerellaceae > Colletotrichum > Colletotrichum lindemuthianum. The sequence continues at coordinate 50,084 of MASP02000265.1, read as the reverse complement.
GCGGTTTTCAACCCCGCGACCAAAACGGCGAGCAACAAATTTACACCCTTGCGCAATCCTTGGAAGATGCCGAAAGAGGCCGGCCTGAACTCTGTCTGGCGGGAACGTCAGAGATACCTCTGGCTGGTATGAAAGCTGGGGCGACGCTCGATGCAAACGAATTACCCTTGAAGAGAGTCGCCGTCTCGCGATGTTACCGCGCGGAGGCTGGAGCTCGTGGCGCCAGCACCAAGGGTCTCTATCGCGTGCACGAGTTCACGAAAGTGGAGATGTTCGCTTGGACCAGCCCAGACGCTGACGAAACTGGGGACGTCTTTGGGGAAATGGTTGATATCCAGACGGAGATACTCGGCTCACTGGGTCTTCACTGCCGTGTGCTCGAGATGCCGACCGCGGACCTAGGAGCTTCGGCCTTTCGCAAGATCGACATTGAGGCCTTTTTCCCGTCTCGTACGCAACAAAACGACGGTTGGGGCGAGGTTACCTCAACCAGCATCTGCACAGACTACCAGACCAGGCGGCTAGCGACGCGAGCTAGGATTGATGGAAAACTGACGTTTCCGTGGACCGTTAACGGCACGGCCCTTGCCGTCCCAAGAGTGCTGGCTGCCATACTGGAGGCAGGATGGGACGAGAAGGACATGTCGGTTGCGATCCCAGCTTGTCTGCAGCCGTGGATGGACGGGAAAGAAAAGATAACACGCAGGGCGGCCCCGCCATGATGAGCCAAACCCGGCCGCATTCACGTCTCCTCATGAACAACTGAATGAGTAGTAGCAATTGCACTTCTTAATGAGAGAAGGCAAGCGGAAGAGCCTTCTGGCTGTTAATCCTGTATAATACCCGTAACGCATTGGTCACCACCTCATTTAGGAAACGTCGAGCACACCCGAGTGATGTCGAGCTATGATATATCGTTCTCAACGAGACTAGCTAACCAAACTGAAGTGCAACCTTGAATTGTGCCGGGGGAGAGGTGTTCGCAGTCCCGTGACACCCAAAAAAACAAAACAGAAAACAAGATTTGATACAGACGGGTGCGCTGATCGTCCCTTCACCAGTTGCAGGTGTCCAGACACTAGACAGCCAACCGTTTCAGTCCTGTCCGAACACCACGACCTCATCACTGGACATCACTTGGCTGTGGGTTGAGCCGACAATGCTCTCTGTCCAGTCGCTCTGCACGTCGTCGCAAACATTCGAATACTCGGCGTCGCCGATGTATTGATCCATACTGTCCGTGGCGACCGTCGTGCCACGACTGCTGCGCCGCAGTGTCTCGGTATCACTTCCATCGCTGCCGCTGACGAGATTATCAGTTATAGCGATCGGGTCTGGTTGAGACGCTGGGCAAGGCATGTTTTCCTCATCCATCTCCTTCAGCGACATGTTCTCCTTGTCCAGGTCTCCATACCCCTTGACGATGTCACCGCCCCAGCTAGATTTGCGCAAACCTCTTGCCCCACCAGGGGTCCTCACGCTTTGGCTGCGCTGGACGCCGCCGGTAGGCACATTGTTGGTGATTTGGCTCAGCGACAGTATGCGGCGTGCTGGCCCTGTCTGGGTCGCATATTTCGAGTTCCATTTTGCTGAGAGGGCGAGGTTGACGGCAGGTTGCGTGATCTTACCAGGGGCATCCGACTCTTGATTTGACCTTTGACCCGGGACGCGCTTCCGACTCATAGCGTCACGCCCTTTGGTCGCCTTCGACATGAGAAGGACGCGAGAATGGTCCATGACGCCCTCTAAGATGCGGCGCTCAAGACCTTCGGCGCGAATCTCCATTTCGTGAAGCTCCTCTCGACGCAGGTTGAGAGCCGTCTCGAGGGACGATACGTCTGCCGTTAGTCTGATCTTCTGTCGGGTCAGACCATCTTGTTCCTGTCTCATTCCTGCCACGGACGCTTTGAGCCTTTCTCCCTCTAGCCTGAGATCCTCGAGGGTCACTTCGATCTGCTCTTTCAACGCAAGCTTGCATTCTAACGCCACGACCGTTTGCTGCAGTGTTTTCTCTCGGTCATCCTCCTCTTCCTCGATTCTTTTTGTCTGGCTGGCCAGGAATAGTGAAATGTCTGCCGCGGTCTGAATGACTTGTCGGTGGACCTTTTCGAGAGTATCGAGCTGAGCAAACGCCTTTTCAGCCGCGTGACTGTGATCGATCAGCTCGTCGAGTTTGCCCCGGACGGCAGCGTCGTCGTACTTTTCTACAGGCAGCAGAGCGTGTTCAACCAATGTGTCCAGCTTTTCGAGCACGGCCCCGTCGTCATACTTCTCCAATGGGACCAGCGAATGCTCAACAAGCTTGTCAAGCTTCTCCTGCACGCCCGCGTCGTCGTAAATCTCGGCCGGGATGAGGATTTGCTCAATGATCCTGTCAAGTTTCTCCTGAGCGCTTGTATCGTCGTACTTATCATGTGGTACCGCCACATATTCCATGATAGTGTCCAGCTTGTCCCGAACCAGTGCGTCGTCATATTTCACCGGGGGTACCAGCGCGTGCTCCACAAGCTTGCTGAGCTTCTCCTGCACAGGCGCATCGTCATATTTTTCGACTGGTAGCGTCACATGCTCGATGACCTTGTCCAGCTTTTCCTTGACGACGGAATCGTCATACTTGTCGACCGGCACCTCTGACTTTTCCACAAGCTTGTCTAGCTTTGCCTGGACAGTAGCATCGTCATACTCTTTGGCTGGCACAAGGACATGCTCGAAAAGCTTATCGAGCTTTTCCTGGATAGGTGTGTCGTTGAACTTCTCGACAGGAGCCGTTGCATACTCCACAAGCTGGTCGAGCTTCTCAATCACCACAGAGTCGTCGTACCTCTCGGGCGGTGGTAGGAGAACTTTCTCAGGGGGTTTGGCGTCCTCAATACGCCGCTGAATCTCAGTCGTTGACAACTGGGCGAATTCGTAATGTTGCCCGACCAACATCAAGACGTTCTCCATGGTTTCCAGCACTTGCGGCTGGAATTGACCAAATTGCCCCTGGAGGCCTTCGACGGCTTCGACAGCTTGCTTCAATTGGTCGCGGGTCTGTTGGTGCTCAGCTTTACCATCCGTATGATTGTCTTCCGACCGACTCATGAGGTCCTCCACCTTGATGAAGACGGTCTTGGATGCCTCCTCCATCTTTTCCATCGAGTCGGCGACGGCGGAGCCTAGAGTATCAACAAGCGACTTTAGGTCCTCCGCGACAACCTTGGTACTCAGAACAGCTGCTTCGGTGTCGGCATCTCGGGCATCTCCGGCCTTTGCCTTCTCCTCGATGACAGCCTGCAATTCGTCGTACTTGACCATGAGTTGTCCGACCTTTTCGTCAAACCTGGTCCCGATAATGTCTGTAGTTTGCAGGAACTTCTCATCTGCTTCTAGCTTGGCGCCGACCACACCAGCCTTGGACTCTTCGAACTCCATTTTCATCGTGTCCGAAAGATCCTTCAACTCTTGTCCAATGGCTGCGTTTTGTTCTACCGCCGCGGAGACACTTTCCAGGAGCTTGGCAAGCGCTTCAACACCGGTCACGCCATCCTCGAGCCTGCTTTTCACCAACTTTTGGAAATCCTCGAGGAACGACTTGACCTCAGAGACGCGCTCGCCGACGCCGACTATCTCAGCCTGGCGCTCGTCGCTACCTATGGCGTGAGAGTCCGCCAAGGCATCTAGCCGCGCCCTCATCTCTTCCAGTGGCACCTTCAGATATTCCACTGGAATTTTCAGCTCCTCCAAGGGTGCCTTGAGTTCTTCCAGCGCCGCTCCTGTTTTTTGGAGATCTTCCTTGGTGGCAAGTGTCGCAAGGTCTGCTTTAACCATTTGATCGAACGCACCCTTCATGTCCAGGCAGGCTGCCTCGATGGCATCAACGTCGGTCTTGGTGACACGGTCAGGATCTTCCAGCTGCTTGGCCGTGCTTTCCTTGATATCCTCAAAAGCAGCCACCATCTGAGTGATAAGTGACTCGAACGACAAGAGGTCATCTTTGCGAGACAGACCGTCCATCTGTGTTGTCATGAGATTGATCGCTTCTCTGCCTTCAAGAACAATGACTTCAAGACTGTCCAGGTGCTCCTTCCGCACGGCCTGTTCGCCGTTAATGATATCGTCCAAACTGCCCTTCGTGTTGCGTAGTATCGTCTCGATGGCCTGTACATCCTCCTTCGTTGCGCCGTCATGGCTGGCAGCGGTGATGGGCTGGTGGTCCTTGTTCTTGATGTAATCCTGAAGACAATTGAGCGTCTCTTCGAGTCTAGCAACGTCATCCTTGGAGACCGAAGCTTGAGCGGTGACCAATGCTGCCTCGATCCGAGACGTGTCATCCTTGGAAACAGATTCCTGGACAAGTCGGAGCATGTCCTCCAGGCGAAGAACGTCATCTTTAGATGCGGACTCCTGCAGAGAGTGCAGCATCGCTTCCATCCTTGTCATGTCGTCCTTGGTGACCGGATCCACGCTGCTAGGTTCCATTGTCTCGATCTTGATACGAATTTGACTGATGAGAACCTCCAAGTTTCTGATGTCGTCCTGCTTGAGGACATCTGCCGGGACAACGACACCGTCGTTCATAGTGGTCAAGGCCCTGTCACCTTGGCTCTGCTGGTCCCGCAGACCATCGATGTCGGCGCGGACGTTGTCCAGGCCTGTTTTCAGCGCGTCAAGAATCTCGTCGTTGGCTGTGAGATCTGTCGGCCGACTGCTGACCTTGTCGATACTGGTGCGGACATCCGCCAGGCCATCATGCAGGGCGTCCAGTATCTCAGTAACGCCGGCAAAAGGTCGCCTTAGTTCTGAGCGAATGCCATCAACGCCCTCCCTTACAGCCTCTATGATCTCCTTTTGGTTGACTTGAGGAACGACGGGAATCATAGATGAGTTGACGGTATCCCTCAGGGACTCCATGTGATTTTCAATGGCGGACGTCGAATCGCTCGAGACACGATCAACTAAGCAGGCCATCTCGTCTCTAAAAGCGTCGAGTGTGCCAAGCAGAGTTTGCGTCAATTCTTCATGATTGTTGACGGTGGCGAGATGGTCAATATGTCCATGCAAGTCTGTACGCAAGCGGTCCAGGCCGTCTCTGGTAACGTCGAGAAGCTGCTCCGTGTTTCGGTTGGCCGCCGTGGCATTGGCCGCCGCGTGCTCTTTGGCCACCTCCGAGGTTGTGCGGAATTCACTGCGCGTGTATTCGAGAATTTCTTGCAGCCGTGACGTGATTTCCTCATTGTTGACATGTTGCGGCACGAGGGAGCCGGCCGTGGGCAGTTCGTACTCATTGAGACCCTCCCTCACGGCTTGGACCATGTCGTCTCGGGTCAAGTCTGAATCGAAGGCCGAAGGGGCGACCGGAAACTCGAACTCCTCCAAACATTCGCGAACAGCGTCGAGGATCTCGTCACGAGAGAGTGATGCCGGCGTGTCAACCCGCGGCGGCGAGAAATGTTTCAGTCCTTCCACCACCGCTTGGAACACTTCCTCCCTCGAAGCCCCCGTGGGATGTTGGTCTCGTTTGACGTAGTCTTGAAGTCCTTCCTTGAGATAGCCCAAAATTTGGTCACGTCCAAGACCGACGTCCTGAGCTTCCACTTCTGGCTTGTAGTTCTCCCACGCAGCTTTGACAGCCTCCATGACGTCCTCTCGACTGAGCTCGGACTCCTCGGGCTGGGAGGCCCGAGAATCGCGCAGTGCCGCCCTCATGGCATTGTAGATTTCCTGATAATCCACTGTGGGTTCCCTCGTTGCGATAAGGTCGGCGGATTGTCGCCGATGTTCCCGGAGAACATCATCCAGGTGTTCAGTCATCCGATCAAGGGCCTCCTGCACAACCCTTGACACCTCGTTGCTTGCTGCCGGCGGCTCGTCAGCTGAGGTCGACGTGTTGATTTCGTCCATTCTCCTGCCAATCTCTCGGCCCATGCCAAGAACTTCTCCACGAAGCTCTCTGACAAGAGCCTTGACTTCAGCGGTGAGACCTCCGCCCTGGGCGACGCTATCTTTAACAGTGCAAATGATTCTGAGAACCTCGTCGTTGACGAGATCTGCCGCGCCGTTTGAACTCTTCGTACTTCTCGAAGGTGGCTCGTGATGCGTCATTCTCTCCGACCTCTGAGTCAACTGGCTCGCGTAGCCAGGGTCGAAGTCGAAGTCCGCACTATTTGACTCGTCATCTGACCCTGCTGTGCGAGGTCGGCCTCCGCCCCCCTTGCTCTGGGCCTGAGAGACAACCCAATCGCCCGACTTTGTCCTTACAAGCTGTATGAGCTCGTCGACTTTAGAGGCCGGAGCTACACCAGCGAGCTTTTCGGCAACATCGGCGAGGCGCGCCAGTAAAAGATCGTGTCCCTCTTTGGTGCCCATGTCCCTGATAATCTTGTCCAGTATCGCCAAGGTAGCCGGTGATTCCGGATTGCAGAGAGACGGCGTACCCAAAGAGTCTTGGTCGATGGATGCCGCGAAGCTGTTAGGCGAGGGAATTCGGGGGAGAGAAAAAGGACGAGGCGTCTTAGAGGCCGAGGGGGATGTGTGATGAGATTTCGTGTCGAGCAATAGGCTGCTCGCAAAGGGATCGCGGGATGACGGACGTGAGGCGGAATCATGGGAGTTATGGATGAGTTCACGCAGGCTTTTGCGGATGTCTTCATCTCTCGCCTTGGTCGCTTCTTTGAGGCTCAGCAAATCGGTCGCATTGTCCCGACTGCGTCGACTAAGCTGGGCCATGTCCTTTTGCAGAGCAGTAGCGATGCTGGTTAGGCTAAGAAGCTGACCCGACAGCGCCTCGACTGACTGAGGTGCCTTGACCATTGCAGTAGAGCCGTCGCTGGTACTGATAAGCGCGCTGTCCTGTTCCTTGAGCTCCTGGAGGGGCATATTTTGGAGCGCGAGCATGGTCGCCGACTGAGGCGGTATGTTCTCGCCCAGGATGCTCTGTTGCTGTCGTTTCATGGTTGGCCGTACAGTTGGAGTCAAGCTGGGTAACGAAGGTGTCGATGCCTCCTTTTCTGCCGATTTCACGTCCGAGAAGCTATCTCGACGCTTCGCCGCTGGCGTTGAGGGCCGTGTATGTCGCTCGGGAGACTTTGAGGGGGAAGGAGGGTTCGAGGGCTGGCTACTCTCCAGCAGCAGACTGAGATCTCGAACGCTCCCTGGCTGAAGAGACTGCATTCGTTTGTGAGAGCCTCTGACGAGAGAGCGCTCTGGGGAGATGTCGGTGTTACGCTTGGCCAGCGGCGCGGGAACCATGGCGCTCTCACGAGCTCTTTCGGTGAGTGCAGCATGGGCAGACTGAATGGCGCTGGACGTCCCTTTCCTAGAGGTGCTGACACTGGGCGATTGCGGGTTCATGGGCAAGGGCGGAGGTGCCCTCTCGGGGTCTGAACTATCCCACCTATTCTTCATCAGTCGACGCCAGATCGTAGACATGGCCAGTACATGACGAAGTTGTTTTGGATGAGGTTGTTGGTCGGATGTTGGGGGACGAGGCTTGGGTCATGGTCACTTACATGGGCACCAGAGCTCTGCCCTGATCAGACGACATTGAATGTTGATGTCTCAGAGGACGGTCGCTGTCTCTCGGAGCTTCGCGCTCTACGGGGGGCATTATTTCGAAGATAGATGGTGATGTTGCTGGAATGTGGGAGGAGGGGTGAGACTGACGGCCTTCGCGCATCAGTTGCAGGATGGTGGATGATTGGCAGTCGCCGCAGCAGACCGAGATGCGATCTGGACAGACAACAGCGTCAAATATGGTTGCGAAGGGGTTTCATCAAGTGTGATGTAAACAAATCGAAACGCAATCCGAAGCAGAACAGATAAAGCAGGGTGTCAATGTTGTTCGAAACTCTGCAAGACTGGGTCAGGTCCTGCAACCAAGGTAACGTGGAACAGGCGGTGACCAGTCCGGATTCAAGAGCATGGAAATGGGTGTGTGCATATGATACTGTCGTCTTGCGGTGAAATGTATGCACTTGGCCCAACCCGAAAAATAATCAGGAAGCAAGTGCGTGCCGGTCCCTCCCCGTACCTTATGCATGCCTTAATCAATATCAACAGGAGGTCGACGTGTGTGACGGGTAGGTACGCAGTGGGAGGCAGATGAGTGACAAGCCTACCTGGGCAGGGCGTCTATTTTGCGCGGCTGTTGCGGGGCAACCACATGTCTAGTCTGCTGCAGCGCTAGCTTCCGGTAAGTGTCAGGAATAACGCGCTCGAGTGGTTATGTCAAATTGACCATACGGCCAAAAGGATGTGGGCCCACACAATACATGTTACTGATGTAACTATTCGTAGGCTTAAGTACCCAATCTGATACACCCCCTCAGGGCTGCTAGAGTCAGGCTTATTCTATTCTAGCTAGTAGATTTATACCTATATATAGAGTATCTCTATAGTATTACGGAATATCTCTATATCTATTTTTACTTCCTACAGAAGTGGGATTCAAACTTACAGTCTACCTAGAGTATATAAGACTCTTAATTATTAAATTAATTATATTCTATTCTCAGGACTAAAAAATGGCGCATGAGACTATAGATATACTATATACCTCTCGGGAGTGTATAAACGAGATTCCGTGAGGTACATACCGGAGGTACGTCTCTCTCAATCTGACAGGTTAAGTTTATACTGTTCGAGCCTCAGGCAGCCATGCTATCTCAATCGGCCCCCCCCCACTTAAACCAGTTCAAATGGAGCCTTACACAGCTTGCATAGTTATACTTAGTTATATATAATTGTCGGTTTAATTGTCAGAATTATTGTATACCGTACGTAATCTTACTATACTGATACAAACTAGTATTCTAACTATTTAGGTTATTATTATTATATCTATATAGTATATAGGCTATATAAAGCTCTAAATTTATAGTATATTAATTACTTACTAATTATTTAAGCTAAAACTAATAGTAAATAGTTAGTATTTATTATTAGTAAAATATAATAAATATACTACTATATATATAATGGTATATATAGCTATTATATACTTTATTATATAATATAACTAATTATTAGTAATATAATAGCTATAAAGCTATTAGGGTTCTATAGTATACTAACTATATAGTATAACCTAGTAGTAGAAACTACCACTATTAGTAATAGCTAGCTACTAGTTATTACTAACTATTAGGTAATTAGTAACTAATTATCTAGAATATTTAGATTAAGCTTATATATAGCTTATAGACTATATATTATAAATATTACTATTTTTAACTTTACTAGTATATTATATATAATAATATATATAATATATCTTCCTTTAGTGGAATTAATTTTAATTAGTAGTTTACCTTATTATTATTACTTACTATAAATTACTAAACCTTTCTTAGATAGAAATAATAATAGAAAATTATTAAGTTTAACTTAAAGTAAGATTATTAATTTCTTAATTTATTTAGATTTTTTAATAACAATTTCTTACCTAATTTAAGGTAAGATAATATCTTTTTAATAATTATACTAATATATTTTAGTTTTAGTAGCTAGATATCTATTTATACTTAAAATTAACTTATAGAAGAAATTCTAAATATATTTTATATAAGTATATTTATTAAATATTTTTATTATAAAGTTTACTAGATTTTTATAGTAAAGGAATTTATAATATTCTAAGTTTTTCTAAATTTCCTTATATTTCTCTTTTTCTTCTCTATATTCTTTTATTTTCTCTTTTTTCTTTTCTTATTTAACTAATAGATAATTTTCCTCTCTAAAATTCAATTTTACCTATATAATTTTAATAAATAGAAATAGTAAGTATTAAAAATAAAATCTTCTATTTTTTCTCTTTTTCTCTTTTAATTTATATTTCTTTATAATTTCCCTATAGTTAGGAAATAATAAGCAAAATATATAAGTTAGTGGAACGTCTTAGAAAATCTTTTAAAAACCTTAGTATAATAAGTAATATAACTTCTTTAAAAATAGAAATACTAATAAAACTAAAATTCTTTCTTAATAGTAAGATCTTTAGTAAATAAAAAGCTTTTAATTTTATTATAAAATATAATCCTAACTAAATTAATAACTAAATAGTATAAATTATAATAATAATATATATATATAATTACCTTTTTAGCAGAAACCTTCTAAACTTCTTTAAAAATAACTTTAAAAAATAACTAAAGAAGATATAGGTTACTATAAATAAAGAAATATCCCAGTATTTATAGAATACTCTCCTTGTCTATAATATTAAGGTTAATATAAGAAGTAAATAGATTTACCAGATTCTTATAAACCTAGTAAAGTAAGATAAGTTAATTCTATAGATTAAGGAAGAAGTTTAAGAAATAGTAATAAAATTATAAAATTTTAAGATACTTATTAATAACTAACTAGACTTTCTTAATAATATTATTTTTACTTAGTAGATATATTCTTCTTTCTAGAAGTAATAATAAAAAGTAATCTATTAAAATCTTATAGAACTTAATATTTATCTAGCTTCCTTAAGAAACTAACTTTAAGACGTATCTTAATAAGTAGAGAGATTTATAGTTGATATATTATTATTAATAATAGATATAACTTTTTAGTAGTAAAAATAACTTAAGTAATAAGATTTTTAAGATTAACAAAATTAATAATCTTCTTATAATTAGAATTAATAATATAAGTCTTCTATTTTACTTTCTATAGCTTCTTCTCTATATATTAACCTTATAAATAATCACTAAGAGACTAAATCTCTTCTTATTAATATACTAATAGCTAAAAATTTAATTAATCTTATAATAATATATAACTTCAAGATAAAAAATAAGAAAACTTTCTATAATATTTTAAATTAAAAATCTATATTCTTAGAGATTATTTTTTCAAGTTAGATATATCTAACTATATATAAGCTAGAGTCTTTTTAATTATACTTAAAAATTCGACTTTTATGTACTATTTTAATTATCTTAGTAATTTCCTCAATTCTATAATATTTTATAATATAACCTATTAAATTAAAAACTACTTTAAAAATAATAAATATTAATAAATTTACCTTATAGATTAATATAATATAATATTTAGAAGTATTATTACTAATAAGTAAAATAAGATAAGAAAGAAGGTATTTAAGATTCTTTTTACTAAATTAATATATATTTAGAGAATCTTTCCTCTTAAATAAAATACTAACTTTAGCTTTTAAAACTATCTTTTAAGTATATACTAAAGAATATTAGAATACTAGTTAGTTTTCTTTAATTTTATAGTAATATACTAAAAGGTTTATAACTAATTATAATTTACTATTAGTATTATTATAAGTTTTCCTTCTATAATATTTTAATATATACTTAAAGATATTAATACTTCTAAGGAATTCTTATTAATTAATATAAGTTAATATTAAACGAACTGAATATATAATTTACCTTAAAGTTATTACTAAAAATATAGATATAGCTATTAAGGATATTTCTAAATATTATTTAAAGGAGAATATTACTTATTCTCTATTATTCTATATAGCTAAGTTAATAAAAAATACTATATATATAGTAAATCTAATTACTATTTAATAAAATACTTTCTTAAAGAGAGAAGAAACTTCTATAGCTAATATAAATGTAACTTCTATATAGTAGATATTCTAATATCTATCTATTATTACTTTTGTATATAATATAAAAAAGTAAAAAGCTTAAATAATAACCTTAGAGATATTTGTAAAATTACTATTAAGGATAATATAGTAATATACTATCTTTAAAACTATTAGCTTAAAAATTAACCTAAGATATTTAGTTCTCTAAATAACTTTTTAAATAATTTTATAACTTCTTACTTTAAAGAATAATCTATATTTCTAGATAATTAAAAAACTATAAGAATCCTCCAGAATTAAATAGTAACTTATATTCTAATAGAAAAAAATAATATAATTAAGAAGATTATTGTTTTAGTATTTATATTTATTCTTAAAGAATACTATTTAGATATAGTTTTCTAAGGAATATTACTTAACTTAAATACGATTAGCTACTTTATAGCTAGTTACTTTTAGTTTAATATTTTAAAATATACTATTCTTATCTCTATTTTCTTAAAAACTTCCAGAGGAGAATGAATTTCTATTTAATTTAGAGAAGGTAAATATATAAGAAGAATAGGTATAGTTAATATATTTATACTACTTAATATAATAATATTCTATATGGTTTCTTATAAAACTCTATTTTTATTATATTTTACTAATATAAAATACCTTAGTATTACTTTTAATAATACTTATAACTAATTATATTAAAATAAGAAGATTATTTTAGTTAAATATAAATAGAAATATCTATAGATATTATTAGATAAGGAGGAGATATTTACTTCCTTATATCTAATAGAAATTAGAATCTGGAGACTTTATTATTATTTTAGATATTTATTTATTATATATCTTTAAGAAATTATCTATAAAGTTAGATATTTAGTTAATAAGGAAGCCTTTATAGTTTTTAAAAACTACTGCTATTAGTATTAGATATATAATACTATCCCCTCTTAATTTAAGTTTATTCTCTATAATAATATTAACTTTAATTTTAAAATGATTATTAATATCTTTTACCTTAACGATAATTATTCTATTCTCTATATTATTGATATAACTATAATCTTTAATATTATTTAATTTCTACTTAATATTTTAGTAAGATTAATATAAAAAGCCCTTAAGGTATACTAAATTAATACTTACCTAAATTAACCTAATTCTATCTTTACTAATACTAAAATAAACTTTTAATCTAAAGATTTTTACTTAGAAGCTAAAATAATAAACTTAATTATCAGAATTGTATTTATTAAAGTTTATAATAATATTAGTAAGATAGAATATTACTATATCCCCTTCTATTATATATATAGAATTCACTATTAAGAATATTTATTATTATTCTAAAAGTATTACTTTTAGGTTACTTATAAGTTAATAAATAATATTACTAACCTAAATAATCTTATATTTATATTTCTTATTTTTGGAGTCTACCTCTAACTTACTAAGAACTTTACTTTGTTTTTGGAGATAATTTTATAAACGTAAGTAATCTAAAAAGTAACTAAAGCTATTTATTATAAATATATAAAACGGATAGTTAATAATATTATAGCTATTCATAATAAGTTTAATACTATTTAAGTTATAAACCTTCCCCTATAATCTCTTATATATATATAGTAAAAAAAGAAAAGTTAGTAAAGCTCTTTTTGCCTATTTACTACTTATGGTTATAGGCTGGGCTTATGAGAACTAGCTACAGCCAGCGGAGTTTGTTTTGCCGCTACTAATTGTGTTAGATTCGTTTATAGGCGTTTTATAGCCTTTCTGAAAACTCTTCTCCTTTAGCTTAGATTCTTTTAATTAAGGTACTTCTATATTTAATTACGTAGGCTATACTCTTTATATATCTAAGCTTAAAATTACCTATATGCCTTATTACTAATTATACTATATAATGGAGGTATAAAATAAGAATAGTCTGACTCTAGAGTATATTAATATCTTTATAGATATAGTAATATAATAAAACTAATAGCTTACTATTTTAGTAGATATAATTACCTAATTATAAACCCACCTACATACTATATCTATAAGTATACCTATAATAATTATTAAAGCTACACTAGAGTTAGTCTTAGTAGCTAACTTTATTACGCCTACATAATACTAATTTATATTTAACCCTAATAAGTTCTTAGGAAACTAGAGTAAATATTCAGTCTGGATATAATAGATTTATAATAAGCTTATTATTAATAGTATATTTATTATAAATTACTAAGAAGCTTAATATCTTATTAACTTATATTTAGATATAAAGATTTAGTTAATTATTATAGAATTTTGTAAAAGTAGTAACCTTAAGGATATATATAATGTATATAATTTTCTTTTTTATTTAGATTAAACTTATAATAATCTAAATATAGTAAATTAAGCTTATAATGAATAAATAGTATAGTATATAGTCTGAATGTAGGTTATTAAAAGGTATAATCTATTTAACCTAGAATAGAACGCTTAAATACGTATAAATAAGCCAGTTAGGCTTTATATAAGCCAGAATAGATACACAGCAGAATAAATACTATAGCTATTCTCACACACCCCCCCAGTAGAATAACTACTAAATGAAATCTTATATTTTAAGCTCTAAATAGTATATTTAATAAATAAAATACTGTAAATAGATATCAAAAGTTATTCTTTGAATATTAAAATAAAAGAAATAACGTTTCTCAACTAACCTATTATAATATTTATCTTTAAAATAGTTATTATTAATATTCAGCAGGAGTAACCTATTAGTTCCTTCCGAGATTGTGTGATCTTAACCCTATAAGTGTTGTAAACTTTAGCTTTATTTATATTTACTAAACTTTCTTATCTTCTTAACTAATAATCTTAACTATTATTATATTTATTAGCTGTAAGTATCGCTACTATAGACTTTATATATCGTTTTATATAAATTATTTTAACTGTCACTAATACTAAATTTAGACTGAAGTAACTTATAATATTATTACTAAGGTTAATAGTATGATTCTATTATATCTTATTCTGAATACTATAGTTTTTAATTAGTCTATTCTTATTCTTACTTAGTAAATTCCTTTATTAAAAGAAATACTCTTTAATATTAACCTTAAGTTTCTTGAATAAATAAAACTTAACCTTATAATAGATATTTTGTATTATTTTTATTGTTTTCTCACTCCTAATAATATATTTAGAGTTTAAGAGTTTATTCTTCATTCTCTTAAGGAAGTATATTATATTTAGTAACTACTTAGTTTATTTATTTATTTTACTAATACTAACTTTTTATTTCTTATAGATATAATAGTAAACTCTATTATTAAACTTATAAATTTCATTAGAATTTAGTCTATTTATATAATTTAAAAGTCAGTTAGTAATATAAAGTATTTATATCCCTTTAAAATATATTTTACTATTAAGTAGCAGTCTGAGATTAAGGTTTTCTAACTGAAAGTTTTTATTAAAATATATTTTACTAAGTTTCCTAATTTCTAAGAATCTTCACTTAGTTTTTCTATATTTAAGTTACCTAATATATTTAAGTTTAGTAATACCAAGAATACTATTATTTAGAATTTAGCTACTTTTATTAAGAAGTTAGCTACTTCTGCTATTATTAAGTATTATTATAATTATCCTAAGAAAATATAGCTTATTATTCCTCCTACTAATAAAAAGGAAAATAACCTTATAGGTAATTTATTAGTTAAAAATAAGAATAAAGAGTCTAAATTTATTAAAGAGGATAATAATAAAGTTAAATAATATAAAGAAGAGGAAGAGGATAAAATTAAAGGGGTTATTAAATACCTAAAGAAATATTATAAAAATATACCAGTATCTATAAGAAAGTCTACTTAAATTAAGAATTAAGAAGTATCTTCTAAAATTAAGAATCTCAAATACTAACTTAAAAATATATAATATTAATTACCTAACTCTAATAAGTCTACTAATTCTAAGAAGTTTATACTTATTAAGAAGAGTAAGTTAAAAATTAAGACTTTAGAGGAATATAAAAGTTACTTAGTTAAAAATAAGATAATTAGAAGAGCTTAGTCTCTCTAAACTATTCTCTATACTATTTATATTTTAAGTTTTATTCTTAACTATAGTTTCTATCTCTACTTAATTAAAGTTAGAAATAGTAATATACTTACTAAATATTATTTCTAGTATATAAATAGATTCCAAAAAACCTATATTTCTATATCCCAAAAAACCTATAATATATTTAAATACTATATTAAAGCTGTTAAGATATCTAATAATAATCCTATAAGTAGCTTATTATAAATTACTAATTTAAAGCTAACTCTTATAGACAAAAAGTAAGTAAGTTAGTAATATAAAGATTATAATCTAATTTAAGCTATATTTAAACTAATAGAAAGAATTTAAATTAACTTTTATTAATAATAGAAGTATTTCTAATTCTACTATTTAGATACTAATTACTCTAAAAAATATTATCACTAAAATATTATTATCTTTACTGTCTATTTAACTATTTATAGTTAACTAAATCTCTAACCTAACTATAAGTATAACTAAATTACTTTTTAGCTGGAATTGTATCTTTTAGCTAGTTACTAGTAGGTTTAGAGGTTATCTTAGTAGTTTAACTTTTAGTTCTCTTAGATACCTCCCTACTTTAAGCTATAACTATCAGATACTAACCCTAGTTTTAGCAGAATTTAATATATTTTCAATATCTTCTCAGTCTAATTTCTATATATTAGTAGTTAGAATTTAAGCTTCATCCTAAAGTAATAAATTTAAATAGTCTTTCTTAAGTTAAATATAAACTTAACTAGAGACTTTTATTCCCCGCGAGAGAGTAGATAAATTCTATTATTTACTTATATTTTATATTAATATTATTAAAACTTTCCTCTAAAAATTAGAATTTTATTTATTATTATTTAAATTTTAGCTTTTAGGGGACTAAATAGTCTAGTTTAGATAGTCCTGATAGTATTAATTAAAAATCTATTAGATTAAGAAATATTCTAAATTATTTAAACTTTACTTAAATTAAGTTTTTTATAAGTTTATCTATTAGTATTATATCTATAAATATATAGATAATCTTAAAATATCTTTTTAAATATTTTTAGTATAATTATATTTATTAAATATCTATATATTAAAGTCTGGTAAATAAATACTTACTATTTAAAACTATTAGTCTGATAGTTTAATAATTATTATAATAAACTCTCTAAATATCTCTAAAGTTTAACTTTATATCTTAAAATAGTCTCTTTAAAACTATAGCTTCTTTTAAAGTATATTTAAAATTAAGAAGTTCTACTTTAGTAGTTAATATTATAATAATATTTTATTAAGTAGCTTTCTATTAGATTAGTTCTCTAAATAAAGTAATAATATAGTTATAACTTAATTTTTAAGTGTTTTTATTATCTATAAAAGAAGTATTTTTAGTAATTAAGAGTATCTAAAATATCTTGTCTATACTTCCTAAGCTTCTAAACTGAAATACTAAGAATCTTATCTTATAGAGATACTAAATTATATAGTCTATAGTATCTTAATATATTTAAGAAAAGTTTATAAAGTATCTTAATAGGAGAGAGTAAGTATATAAGATATTTAGTTATATTATAATTAATATATATAGAATTAAACTAACTTTAGTTTAATATATATAAATTTCTTTTAGTATTACTTAATCTGGATTTATAATAAAACCTACTATTAGAAGTAATATTATTAATATTAGTCTATATTTAAAATTAAAATATTCAGTAATTTTAGTAATATATATATTAGAAACTAAGTAAATCTTCTAATACTTATAATTTCTAACTATTTAAACTTCTAGAAAGTATTCTACTAAATTTTATTCTTTTAGCTTATATACTTACTTTATATTAATAATAATATTAAATATTTCCTTTTCAGCTACTTTATAATATAAGATAAGAATATTATCCATATAGAAAAGAATATTAATAGTTAAACTTTAGTTTTTAAATAGATAAAATTCCTCTAAATAAGGAATAAGATTTAGAGACTTCAGTATAGTATAGAAGGCTTTATACTATAGAAGGAGTATATCTTAAAACTTATAAAAAACTTATTTAAACTCTATATACTTTTTTGCTACTTTAAATCTATTAGGTAATTTAACTATTATTAGAAAGTTATTTAGATTCCTTATAGTATTAAGAAATATATTAATAATATTAAACTGAAAGATTTAAAAGTTAAATTATATTATAATTACTATAGTTACTTAAAAAGTTTAAGTAGTTAGTATTACTATATATATAGTTTTTAGTAGATTAACTAGTTATATAATTCTTTATATATAAATCCTCACTTTATATTATTCTAGGAAACTATTAGTATCTATCTTATAAATAAAAACTTACTTTAAAGGTAGGAGTTTTAATTTTATATTCTAGTAATCTATTTCTTACTAAGTACCTTTTTCCTTTAATTTTATAATTTTCGTTCTTACTATTTTAATAAAGGATATTTAGAGGAATTCTAATAGGTTAATAATATCCTTCTAGATCTTAAGAGATAATACTAGTTAGTTAAGATATATTCAAATCGGTATAGCTAGATCCTTCTTTTTCAGGGTTATATTTTAAATAATAAAGAAAACTATTAAAAAGCTGAAACTATTAATATTAAGCTTCTATTACTAATTAGGCAGATAAATACTAATAAAATTATCCTATTTATACTTTATAAGGTATAAGATATTATTATTATATTTCTTTAAGAGTATTATATAGTTATTATTATTAATTTTAAGTTTAAATTATTATTATTATTTACTTTATATTATTAGTCTAACTCTTAAGCTATAAAAATTCTAAAATCCTAAGGTTAAAAATTATATTTTAGTCTACCTTAAGTTAGCTAAACTGGAATCCTAATATAAATATCTCCAGCCTCCTAATTTAAAGTAGGTTTACTCTTTTAGCTAGCTAGATTCTATATTTTAAGTATACTATTTAGTTTTCTAACTATTAATATATTTTCTAAATTCTAATTTTCAGATATCTATATTAATCCTGTTAGTTTAGAAGTTAGTTTAAATATTATTAAACGTCTCTTATTAGTTTTTAAGATTAAGTTAGAACTTAACTTCATATCTTAAGCTACTTTTAATACTATAGAAACTACTAATAGAAAAGAGGGTTCTTTAGTAAATATTCTCTCTAGTTTAAACTTTCTAAATATTTTAAGAATAAAGTCTTCTTCCTCCTTAGTAATTGGCTTAACTAGAGATTTTATAACTTCTTTAGTGAATATTTTATATAAATTCTATTTTAAATAGAATCTTTTTATATTAAATTTAATATTCTAAATAATAATAATTTTATAAAAATAGGAAATCTAGATTCTATAGAGATTATAAGTATTTAGAATATATTCTACTAAGTATCTTATATATCCTCTTAGTTTAACTTTATATAACGTTTTTAAAATATATTATTTATAGTATTTCTTAAGTGGATATATTTAGTATCTATAAATATAGATCTATCCCTATTAGGAATATATATCTTAATATAAACTTAAAGTATATTCTAGAACCTACTAACGAAAATACTATCTAAATTAAGCTTCTTTAACCTTATATAGTAACTTCTAGTTATTTTAAGTATTTAGAGATATATTATATAATACTACTACTACTTAAATTACTTCCACTTATAATTTAGATAGTAGTCTTATAGCTTCTTATATCTTAATACTTTAGGTAATTAGTTTTTCTCCTATATACTTACTTACTCTTACTAGTTCTTTTATATATAAGGAAGATAGCTTAAAATTAATATCTTATTCTTTTATCTAAATTTAATAACCTATTTCTCTATTAAGTACTATTACAGCTTACTTAATATTCTAATAAATCTTATAAATTAACAAACCTCTCTAATACTTAATCTATTTTTTAAATATTATAATTACTTAATAAACTAAGTTATAAGTTTTATCTATAAGAGTAAATATAAAGAGTAAGCTTAAGAACTTATTTTTAATAATAAATATTTATAAATTACCTATATATATCCTAGGAAAATCAAATAAATCCTAGGAGATTCTATAAAATAGGTAAACTAAATATAATTCAGATAATTATCTAGAAATAACTTATTAAGAATAAGCTTCTATATAATATAAATAGTCTAATTACTTTAGGTTTATAATCTTTACCCTCTAAATATTAAGAACTAGATACTTAAGAGTATTAAGGTTAAGATAATTTATATAAAAATATTAAATTAGAATGTTATTAGATTTATTATTTAGTAAAGATACTGAAAGTTAAAAATAAAAATAGAATATAAAGTAATTTTAAGATTATACTAAAAGTATTTAAATAGACTATTAAGTAGTTAGAAAGTAATTTATATTTAAGAAAGATAAAGTTATACTTTCTAAGTAGCTATCTTATTATAATAGAGCAGTTAAGTAACTTATATTTAAATATATAGTTAAATTCTATATACTAGATTTTAACTTTTTTGAGAAGTAAAGCTTCTGAAATAACGTTAGTATAAAAATCTTTAATATAAGTAACATTATCTAATAGCAAATTAAGTATATTCTTCCCCTTCAGACTATTAAGAATATTCTAAATTATATACTTACCTTATTTAATAATTAGAAAATCAGCTAAGCTATACTAAACTATATCTATCTCCTAACTTAACGTAAAAGATTCTTCTTTAAATAATATTACAGAATTAGTAATATAAACTACTTTATAACTATTAAAAACTATATTTACTAAAAGTAGGTAAGATCCTTAAGTAGTAGAACAAACACCTAGAGGTATATTAATATTTAACTATTTAAGAAGAGAGAGATTAATATTAATATATATTAAGTTTAAGAGATGCTAACTATTTCTACTAAATTTACCGCCTAAGGAAATTACTTTAGCTTTAGAATTATCTAAGGATAGCTTTTTAGCCTTAGCTATATAACTTTTATTATTAAGCTATCTTTTTTTAACTAACTTCTAATAGAGTTTATATAATTTAGAGTTATTAATTTTATTAATTACTATATTTTAAGTGGTAAGTAATATATAAATATTAAGAAATTAACTATAAGTATTAGTAGTAGTATACTTAATATATTTATAATCCTCAGGTAAGTATAGATACTATCTCTAGTTATATAGATATTTTAGGTTTAATTAAGTTATATTATCTAATCTCTCTATAAGAATAATTAATATAAGCAGTATTTTAGCTTAACTTTTAGCTGAACTTTTATTAATATATATCAGGAAGGTAAAAATCTCTCTATATTAAGCTAAACTAATAATTAGTAGGTTAAGAATCTTATTCTTAATTACCTTCTAGTAATATCTAGATATCTAACTAAATGTAATATAGTAGCTAAGTATTTAAAGCTACTTTTTAACTGTAAGTATACTTTTAATCTTAAGAATATTAAATAAAACTACTTAAAGATAGATTATATACTACTTATTATACTAAGCTAAAATAGAGATATTTAAATTAGCTTTGTCTAGGATTCTCTTATATTCCACTTCAACTCTCTATTATGTAACTAACTTATTCTAAGTATATTGATATTTTAAAACTTTAAGGAATACTTAAAAAAACATATTATTATTTTTAAGAAGCTTCATTTAAGCTAGTATAAGAAAACTATTATTAATAGTTATATCCACTTATATCTGAATTACATTATAATATTTCTTAATATCCTTATAGTTAGATTTATAAACTACTTAAAACTTAAGATCTATAGAGTAGTAGTTAAAAATATCTATAATCTTAACTATATATAAGTCTAAATTTTTGGTTTCTTAAGTAGTATTTTCTATAGATAGCTAAGTATTAAAATTCAGTAGATTAAGTAGTTTTATAATATTAATAGTTAGTATAATATCTAGATTAAGATACTTCTAAATATCTCAGCTAGTTATATAAAATTAAAGAGTAATATACTACTAGTTGAAATTAGTATTATTAGACAGCTTAATCTTAATATTAAAGCTACTAATAGTTAAAAATATTATATTAGAATAGTTATAATAAATCTGAAAAAGTATTTATTTCTTTAGGCTAAAATATTTAATAGGAGTTCAGAGGATAATTAAATAAAACTAAGCTTATAACTGCCATGAATAAATAGTATAGTATATAGTCTGAATATAGGTTATTAAAAGGTATAATCTATTTAACCTAGAATAGAACACTCGAATATATATAAATAGGCTAATTAGGTTTTATATAAGCTAGAATAGTCACACAGCAGAATAGATACTGTAGCTATTCTCACAAAACTTTAGTATAACTTTTAAATAAGTATATAAAGAACTATAAATATTATACTAGTTTTCTTCCTTATTTTCAAACGCTTCTTACTACTACAGGTAGCATTCTATAGCTATATATAATTCAGATAGGCTATTTACAAGCTACTTTATTTCCAAAACTATATTATTACCTTATTAATATTAATATTAATACTAACAGCTTTAAGAAGTATATTAATAGAATTTAATATATAGTAGGATAATTAGAAGGTTATAAAATATTATATTTTATTTCAAGCTGCTAGTTAGCTAGAATAAATCAGAAGTATACCCTAAAAGTGAATAGTAATAATAATATAGCTATAATAAATACTCTATAGACTGTAAAAACTATAAATACCTTCCTGTGGGGCGCCCCCCGCCACTAAGAGATATATAAATATTATAACTATTAAATCTAAGGATATATTGCTAGAAACTACCTTAAGAAATATATTTTCTATACTGCTAAAGTAACTATAAAATAAAACTACTTAAGTAAGGATAATGAAGGTTTTACCTCTAATAGTTGTATAGGAAAAACCTAACTTTAGCGTAAAATTAAGCTTTGGAGTTTATAGAAGAGGAAAGAACTAGTTGGAAATATTTTAAGGTTAAATATTAAATACGCAGTCTGTTTATACTATTAGAAGTGTAAATTAATAAAGAATATATTACCTAAGTATTATTAAATAGCGGCTATAATATTTACATGATAGTTAACTACCAGCTGGTCTACTAACTTTATCTACTATATATAGATAGAATATCTAGAAAGCTTAGAGGTTTTACAGATAAGGTAATCTATATATTAATCTAATGTGTTATAGTATTTAATCTGGAATTTAGTAGCTATAGTCAGAAAGTCTATATCTATATAGTTAACGTATTAGATATTAATATATTCTTAGGTAAGCTATAGATAGAATATAATAAAGTAATTTATTTAGTTACTTTTACTTTATACCTATAGTGATATCTAAGCCTTTTACCCTATATATAGTTCTGACTGTAAAGTTTACCTAGTAACAGTATTTATACTAAAACTAGCTTATAACTAGTTTAAATAGTAATAAAATTACCTATTATTATGGATAATTATATTCCCAGTTATAATATTTAACCTTATAATAGAGAAAGACTTTATAGTAATAATCTATATAGTGAAAGTTTTAATAAAGCTAAAGCTTAATATATATAGCTAAAAGTAACTACTAAGATTATAAAGTTAAGAATATTTATAACCTCTTAAAAGTAAAAT
Organism: Colletotrichum lindemuthianum; assembly: GCA_001693025.2. NCBI lineage: Eukaryota > Fungi > Ascomycota > Sordariomycetes > Glomerellales > Glomerellaceae > Colletotrichum > Colletotrichum lindemuthianum. The sequence continues at coordinate 26,942 of MASP02000265.1, read as the reverse complement.
AAAATAAAAAGCTAAAAGCTAAATATTTTATATTTTATTATTTTTCTATATTTGTTTATAATAAAATTAGAATTCCCCTTAAATTTATATAGCTATTTATAATTAGAATAATATAATAGTAAATTCTAAATATTTCTTTATAATTCCTATAATAGGAAATATTAATATCTCCTAAAAGGTTTAAGTAATATTATAAATACTAATATTAATAGATAGACTCTAGATATTTAGAAGAAAATTATCTAGCTATTCTATAATTTCCTATATTAAGCTAATAATTTCGGAGACTAGTTATTAATTTAATAGTATCTTAATATTAATATACTATATTAGTTACTAGATATTTAAAAGTATTATAATATTATAATTACTACGATTGTAGATATTATATAGTTATATTGAAAATATCTATATTTATATTAATATTATTTATATATTAACTATACTTAATTAATATATCAAGATCGTTTGCTAATAAAAGTAGGCTAAGTTCTACTATACTTATATAGAGATTATAAGTTAGCTTATATTAGTAGTAGAGAACTTTTATATTAGTGGTGGAAAGCTTTTATATTAGGAGTGTGAAACTTTATCTTAGGGGTAAGTAGAATATAGTGAGAATATTAAGGTTATAGATATAGAGATTATAATAAATATTTAAATAGATTAGCTATAGTTAGTAGTAATTAAATCTCTTAAGGTATTTAAATTATATATAAATAGTATAAGAGTGTGAGGACGTAAGAATATAAGGATATAAGGTTGATATAGAAGAAGTTATTAGTTATTTATTATCGAAAAGGTTAACGTAGGGTAAGTATACTAGCTACTGTAGCTATAAGGAGTTTAAGCTTAAATTAACTTAGGGTTAGCTACAGCAGTTAGTGGGGGGTGGAAAGACTGAAGTTATACTTCAGGGGACAATATATCCACTAATAGTCGCAATAGAGAGCAAGCTATTAGCCTCTCCTATAAAGTAATTTATAACGCTTAGAAGTATTATATTTACTATAGTAAGGATAGAATTTATATTCCTTTTATTAGATAGAAGGAAAGCCTACTTATTTAAGAAATCTACACTATTAAGATATTATTAGTATCCTTATTTATAGTAGTATACTTGAGAGCCTATAGAATTTAAAAATATATATAATATAGATATTCTAGATTAATAGAGATTATTAAAGTTATTAGTTTAGTAAATATTAAGAAACTTCTTTAGAAAAAGAATAAGAAAGATAACTTAATAATATTACTATACTAAATATATCAGAAATTCAAGAATCTATTTAACTATAATAAAATATACTTAATATTATCTATCTGCATAAAGGTAGATTATAAAATTTACTTTGAGAGGTGGAAGAAAAGTAGAAATAGCTGTTATTATAGAAACTACTTCGTAATATATTTCGTAAGAAACTGCTGGTTTTTAAGAAGGTACTTTAAGATCTCCTTAATAAAGAATTTATATAGCTAAGTAAGTTATCTGCAGAAGTGTTAATCTTCTTAATTAAAAAGCCTGGGGGTAGCTTATACTTCTATTATAACTATAGAATACTAAATATAATTATAAAAAAGAATTACTATTTCTTACTATTAATATTAGAGACTTTTCAGTATTTAGTCTCTGCTATTTAGTATATAAAGTTAGATATTATTACTATATTTTATAAAATTAGAATAGCAGAAGGATATTAGAAGAAAACTGCTTTTTATATATATTATAGCTTTTTTAAATAGTTAGTCTACCTTTTTAGTTTTATAGAAACTTTAGCTATATTTTAATATTATATAAATAGTATTTTTATAAGTTTCTTAATAACTTTATAATAGTATATCTAGATAATATTCTTATTTATATTTTAGAGTTATAATATAGTTATAAAGAGAAGATACTGTGGATTCTATAAGCTTTATCTGCAGCCAGACTTAATCTTAATTTAGCTAAGTATTGTTAGATTTATTTTATTATATTTATAATATCGAGTTTCTCTCGCGAATAGGAAGAGATAGAAACGATATTTATGATTAAATAAATTGTATAAACAATTCCCTATAAATGTATACTACGTTTGCTATTTTACCTTCAGTGGTTATTAAGATATAATAGTAATTATATAAAGGGTTTACCTTTTTACAAAATACTAGTAGTACTTAAGCTTAGGCTACTAAGCTAAATATTAGTATAGCTATAGTATTCAGTCTACTGTAATATACTATTATTTAGTATAGCTATAATATCTTATATACTATAACTATAGTAGCGTAAGCACTAAAATACTAGCGTAGCTACAGCATTTTAAACACTATAATATACTATAATTTAGTATAGCTACAGCATTCTGTATACTATAACTATAGTATCTCTAGTATCTTAGCTACAGTCAGAGCATTACAATAATACAAATACATCTAATACAAATACAAATACATATATTTGTAATATATTACATATAATAGCTAATACATATATTTTTATTTATAATGTTTCAAAACCTAATATATTACAAATACATTATATATATTTGTATTTGTATTATTTGTAATATAATATACTAAATTAAGGTTATAGTAATAAGTGAAGTAAATATTTATATTAATAGAATAAAATCTAACTAATCTAAAACCATTAAAGGTATAATTATATATTACTTTATAACAGAGAAACCTAATTTTAAAGTATTATTAATACTAGGAAAGTAATACTAAGATTTTAATTTATTAAGTAATATCTAATAAAATATTAGTACAAAATAAAACACTAATATTTAGTAGTAGTAAAAAAGAAATATCCAACCCTAAGATATTAATTACTATTTATATCTATTTCTATATCACTTTCCTTTATATTACTATTACTACTACTAGTTAGAGTATTAAGAAATAATATATTATATATTCCTAACATATAATATATTATATATTCCATATCACAAGTATAAATATATTACAAATATTTATAACATATTAGAATTTTTATTTAATAGATATAGTTATATTTATAATATAATATAAATATATGTAATTATATTTATATTATCTATAATATATTCTATTTTAATAAGATTTAAAATATAGAAGTGAAAGATTTTATTTATTTAAATACTCTTTTTAGTGTTTAAATACTAACTGTAATATATAAAAACATATTAATTATTTAACTTTTTACTATAATAGTCTTATATTGATAAATTATAATACATGAGGTATTATATTACAAATAATACAAATATAAATATATATATTTATATTATATTACAAATATATATATTAGGAAAATAAACCTAATACATTACAAATATATGTAATGTATTTGTATTTGTAATATGTAATATGTAATGTATTATGTATTTGTAATATATTATATATTATTTCTTAATACTCTGGCTGCAGTAGCCTATATACTATAATAACCAGAATAACCCTTCTATAAAGAATTCTCTATATCTCTATAAATAATAGATAGAAATTATCAATCTTACTACTATTCAAATTACACCTTCTTTCTCTATATAACTAACATCTTTCTAAATATTTTCTATAAGTCTTCATATTGCAACAATAACGTTTTATTCATTATATTACTTCTAAGTTTACAGTTATCTATAGTAATAATTTAACTATAAATCTACCTACTTATCTATTTATTCTAACATATTATTAACCCAGCCTTTCTCAACCTAAAGACTCTTTACTTTATCCTTTAAAAAATTACCCTTCTTATGTATTTATAAAAATTAAATACTTCAAAAAAATCTATAAAAGAACCTACCTATATACCTCTTTTATGGAAACTAAATTCCTTACTGAACTTACCCTATTGTTAAATAATATTAAGATTATTTAATGAGCTGTTTTATAGCCTGAAAATCCGATGTTTCCACCTATTTCAGTACCCTATAGTCTTTCAGCTATTTTGGATTGATTTTCTTTAAATTATTCTTTCAAAGTTTCTGGCAGTTTATCAGCTTTTTAATATTAAATTATCTTAATGGTATAAAGATCTATCTAAACTGAACATTATTAACTTTTATCTTAAATTCCTCGACTTATTCCTCGAGTTTCAAACGATATTATAAAGAAGGAGAAAAAGTAGTTAAATTTATTTAACTTTAAAAAGAAGACTTTAGAAATATATAAGATTTAGATCTCTAACTTTTTAAATTCATCTATTAAGTTATATCTCTATCTTATAAGAGAATTTAGGTTTCTAATTCTTAGTTTATTCTATAAATTAAAATCTCTATTTTAGAAAACGTAATACTCTTATATTATATACTAAAAACTTACTATTTATTTAGTTTCTTCTTTATAAAATCTATAAAAAACCTTTTTAAGTAATTTTTTACTTCATATAAAAAATAGATAATACTAGAAACGTTTCTATTTCTATATTAGTAGAAAGTAAAAATTATAAAATCTAATCTATCTATATAAAAACTGTACTTATAAGTAAAGATATTACTATAAATTAACTAAACTTATTACCTCTAAAAATAAAAATAAAAATAATAAAACTTTAAGTTATATATAACTATATTGCGGAAATAGTCCTCTTAGAGTAATTAAGAATAATAATAATATTTATCAAGTATTTAATTATTTAAAAGAACTTTATAAGCTATCTGGATTTACTAACGAATTCTTTACTTATAAAGAGTTTTTCAATATTATTTTAAGTAATTTTAGTAATATAGAAGAATTTCTAAATAAATTTAAAAAGTTAATAGATAATCTATCCTATAATAATTTACAGTTACCTAAATAGGTAATTATAGCCTATATTTTAAATAGCCTAGACTCTAAATATCAAGATTCTATTACTTCTATAACTTAGAGCCTTAAGGCTAATAAAAAAACTTATACTATAGACTCTTGATTCTCTAATTTATTAAATAAATCTAAAAGAGAAAATACTGCTTTAGTTAATTAGACTAAAGAAACTTAGAAAAAGAAGAATTTCAGAGTTACTAAGAAGCTTTGTAAAAATTAAAAAAGAATATTTTATAAAACCTGTAAGAAAAATAATTATATAGAGGAAAATTACGCCTACTTTCACCCGGAAAAAGCTTCCAGTTAGTGGAAGAATATACTAACTAATAATAACCTGAAAGAATCAAGAAAATCGGAAAAACATAATTTAGAATCTATCAATATTACTACTTTAAACAACTCAGTAATTGAAGAAGTGAAAGATAAGATAATCGACGAAGAAGAAGACACAAAATCTGAAGAATTTATTTCTAAAGATATAGATATTAATATTTCTTCTGACAAAGAAAATCAACTATTTGAAAACGTAAAAGTTATCCAAAAAACCCAAAACAACAGTAATAATAATAATAATAAAACTTTACATCTTTTAATAAATAACAGATTTCTAGGAATTCTAGAAGTTTAATTAAAGAAAAAAACTATAAGAATATTTACTTTCACCTAAATACTACTACTACTATTTATATAGTTAAAGATAAGTCTATTTTATTCAATACTAAATCTATTAAAAAATAGATTAAGTGGGGAAATACTATATACCTTATAGCTAAAATGGTAGGAGATTTGAAAATATCTATGAAAAATAAAGCTTTTATATTAAAAGAAATCTATTATATTCTAGAATTAGAAATTAATTTATTATCTCAAAATGGGCTTAATCTAATAAGTAAAGTATGAATCTTTTAGAAAAAACCAATACTATATAATATAAAAACTAACTTTACTTTAATAGTAGGATATAAGAGAAATAATCTGTATGAATTTAATATTTCTATTTTACAAAAGGAATTTATTCTTATAACTTCTATTCTACAGAATATTTAATGTTTACAAAATTATTTAAATTATATAAATATAAAAGCTATAACTAGTTTAAAAGATAATACTTTAAATTTACCTCATATAGATATAATAGAAAAACTATCTATTTATAAAGCCTATCTAAAAGGAATCTTTATAAATAATATGAATAAATTAAATTAAAATCAAAAACAAAATCTTCAGTGTTTAGATTATATAAGTTTGGATTTAAATAAACCTATAACTTCTATAATATATAATAGATATAGTAGACTTATTCTATTTATTAATAAACTTACCAGATTCACTTAGGGATGTTTATAAAAAACTAAGTCTGCTAAAGAAATTTCTAAAATCTTTCTTAAATTTAAAAAGTTAGTTAATAATAGTAATAATAACAGAAAAATAAAGAAATTTAATATTAATAGCAGTAATAAATTCTCTAATAAAAGAATAAAAGATATTTATAGTTATTTTAATATTATGTATAATATTAAACCTCCTTATACTTATAAACCTAACGGTTTAGTAGAAAGATTTATAAGAACTATAGTAAATAAAATTAGAATTTTTATTTATTATTCAAATTTACCTTATTATTTATAGGGGGATACTTTAATAGCTTCTATATATATATATAATAGAACACCTTATTCTTCTAGAAATGTCAAGACTTCCTATAAATTAAAAAATAAAATAAAACCTAATATTAATAATGTTAAGGTATAGAGAAGCTTTTACTTTTACAAGAATAAAGATCCTAATACTAGAAAACTAGATACTAAATCTTATAAAGAAACTATTTTAACTTACAGAAATAATATCTATAAAATTTAGGATTTTAATAAAAAGAAAGCTATTTAGTCTAAAGATATAGAAATCCTAGAAAATACTTTTAATACTTCAGATAAAGAATTACCTTTATCTATTAATTTAGATAAAATTTCTGAAAGGTCTAGTTAACCTAATATTAATCTAAATTCAAATCCTGATACTTTGATTTCTAATATAGATCTTAATAAATATAATAATAATATTAATAACTTTCTAACACATCCAATCACTGAAGTTAAAATAAATTTAGATTTAATTACTGAGAATACAAATAATATAAATCATAACAATAATTCAGAAATAAAAACAGAAAATAATAATAATATTCAGGGAAAGTCTAACCTATATATTAAAATACCTTCTATAATGGATAAAGCTAAGGAAGACTATAGAAAATATAAAGAGAGTATTCTCTTTACTATTTTAGACTGTCTAAGTTGAAATAGTTATATAAAATTATACAAAACTACTAATAAAAAGAATAAAGCTTCTTATATTTTATCAGTAAATAAGGTAGAAAAAACCTACCTCTTTTATTTGAATATTTAAATCCCCGAAATATAGAAACTAGATTCTAGCAATAATAAAAGAAATTAAATAAATAAAATCTATAAATAGTTAGAAAGTTATACATTTTTCTACTATCAATATTAAATATATTCATATACTTAGTAGTAGATAGGTTTATAAACTGAAAACAAATAATATAATAAAAGGAACTATATATAAGAGTAAATAGGTAGCTTAGGGCTATAATTAATATTTAGGTATTAATTATTTAGAAGCTTTTAGTACTATCTATAAGCCTGAAAGTTAGAGACATATTATTTTTCTATCTATTTATTTAGGTTAGATTTTAATTCAATATAATATTACTATAGCGTTTATATATACTCACGTTAATAAAACTATATATATTTATCTACCAACTGGCTTTTACTTTAATATATAGAAGAATTCTTTAGAATTCAATATAAATATAAATATAAATACTTGTAAAAATAACAAAAACTATACATTTATTGATTTATTAAACAAAGCTTTATATAGTTTAAAGCAGAATCCTAGACTTTAGTATAATTATCTTAAAAATATTCTTTATTCTTTAGAATATGTTGTTTCTCCTTATAATAAAGCAGCTTTTATTTTAAATACAAAACCCTATACAGCTATTTCAACTTACTATATAGATAATATGTTACTAGCTACTATTCATTAAAAAACAGCTAACTATATATATAATTCTCTAAAAGAAAGAGGAAAAATATAAAGTTTAGGAGAATCTTCTACCTTCTTAGGTTATAATTTAAATATAAATTAACGAGAAAAAACCATCACTATTCATTAAAAGAAAATATACTGAAAGGATAATTAAGAAATATAGTAAAGAAGATATATATAAATTTAAGACTCTAATGGATAAAAATCTTAAATTATTTCCAAATAAAAATACTGCTTCAAAAACTGAAGTTTTAGATTTTTAAAAAGAAATAGAAGCTTTACTATATTTAACTTTAAAAATAAGGCCTAATATTACGTTTACAGTTACAGCCTATATAAGATTCGCCCATAATCCTAATAAAAATCATTTTATAACCCTTAATTATATTTAGAGTTATTTAAATAATAATAAAGAATATAGTTTTACTTATAACTATAAAAATATATATTTAATAAAAGATATAATAGAATATACAGATTCAGACTAGGCGAGAGATCTTAATAATTAAAAGTCTACTTCAGCCTATTTATTATATTTAGGAAGAAATAGTAATATTATAAGTTATTCTTCTATAAAACAAAAAACAGTAACTTTATCTACTTATAAAACTAAGTATATAACTTTATCAGACGCTTCTAAAGAAACTCTATATCTCTATAATAACTATAATTTTATAAATATAAAATTGGGACTTTCTAAAATTAATAAACTAAAAGTCTTTATAGACAGTCTATCCGCATAAAAACTAGCTGAAAATCCTGAATTTCATAAAAAAGTAAAATATATTAATATAAGATTTCACTTTATAAGAGATCTACTTAGAGAAAAACAGATACTTCTTTTTTATCTAAACATAGAAGATAATATAGCTAATATTTTAACTAAACCTTTAGGCTCTGTAAAATTCAAGTAAGTGTTATCTAAATTTAAAGAAGAAGTATCTTATAAAGAACTATAAGTCTTTCCTTTTTTACCTTTATAGCTTTAGGTTTTCTGACTTTAGTATTTCTCCTATTTTTACTTTATATAAGTTTTGGAGTTTTTTATTCTATATATAAATAAGCTACATATAATTATATATATCTTATAGGGGAATATTAAATTTAGTCTATTATATATATAATATTAAGTTTCTCTTACAAATAGGAAGGAATAATAACAATATTTATAGTTAAATAAGTTATATAAAAAGCTCCCTATAGATATATACTATATTTACTATTTTACCTTTAGTAGTTATTAAGATATAATAGTAATTATATAAAGGGTTTACTTTTTTACAGAGTACCAGCAGTATTTAAGCTTAAGCCACTAAGCTAAACACTAATATAGCTATAGCATTTAGTCTACTGTAATATACTGTTATTTAGCGTAGCTATAATATTCTGTATACTGTAACTATAGTAATATAAGCATTAAAATACTAGCGTAGCTACAGTATTTTGAACGCTATAATATACTATAATTTAGTATAGCTACAGCATTCTGTATACTATAACTACAGTGCCTCTAGTATCTTAGCCGCAGTAGCCTATATACTATAATAACCAGAATAACTCTTTTATAAAGAATCCTCTATATCTCTATGAATAATAGTCAGAAATTATCAATCTTACTATTATTCAAATTACACCTTCTTTCTCTACACAACCAACATTTTTCTAAATATTTTCCATAAGTCTTCATATTACGAAAATAAGTTTTTATCTATCACGTTACTCCTAAGTTTACAGTTATCTACAGTAATAACTTAACTGTAGATTTACCTACTTATCTATCTGTTCTAATAACTATATCTTCTCTATAAAGACTATAAAGTATATTAAGTTTATATTGAAGGTAGGTAAGGATATTACTTATAATTTGGAAAAGATATAGGTAATAAATAAGTAACTTATATTAATAATAGTAAAGGCTATATAAAGTTTCCTCAGATTTACTAACTATTACTAAATATTTATAAATAGTTATATAGCTTTTATGAAGCTACTAAATATCTTAACCAGAAAAGATATTATATTTTATTAGGGGGAGAGGAAAGAAAGTATTTTTACTACTTTAAAAAACTACTTTATAATTATTCTAATTTTCCATTATTTTAATTCTAATTTTATAATAGTTATTAAGATAGACTACTTAGAATTTATATTTAGCAGTATTCTCTTATTGAAAATATATAGATATACTGCCAGCTAGTTACTCTTCACTTATAGAAGCTTTTCCTAATATAATATAACTACCTAATATATACTAAGAAACTATGAGTAATTATATTATATTTCAATATCTGGAATATAAAGTTAAGAAGCTATAATAAATTCTAAATTTTGATAGGCTATAAGGATTTTAAACTTTTTATAAAAAAGAAGAAACTTAATAAATACTAAAGTTACTGGGTAAAGTAACTAGCTTAATATTATTTTGAAATTAAGTATTAATCTGGCTGCTTAGTTACTATATTAGATACACTCTCTAGATATAAGTAAGATATCTCTAATAGCTGGAAGAATAAAAGAAAGTAAGGGAAAGTAATTTAGCTAATTTCTAATTCAGCCTATTCATAGTAACTATATATTTCAGCCGCCAGAAGGATATAGAAATAATATACTTTTAGAGTTTCACTACTGTAAGTATTTAAGGAAAATATAAACCTCTAGAGGCTTTAGAATAATATTATCTCTAAGCATTAATAATATTCTGAAGTCTATAAAGTTATAGCTAAGAAAGAGTATATTTTTCCTATTACTGCTAATATTAGAGTCTAAATTACTAAGTATATTCTTAATATATTAAAATAACTAATATAGAGAAATTATATATAGATATTAGGTAATATAGATTAAGAATATCTAAATAATATTTTTTAAATAGCTATAATCTAGAAGGTTTATAATTTCCTCTTAGTAGACTATTTAGGAAGAAATAATATATTTAAAATAATATTCCGTCAGTATTATTAGCTAGATTTTTTTGAAGATATTAGATACTTTATATATAATTATAATGTCTGTAGTATCAGTATAATCTAGAGGGATATAAAAAGAAGGTTATTATAACTATTAATAATATTAGAAAGAATTTAAAGTAACTTTATAATAAATTCTATTACTAACCTCCCTAGGTTAGCTAAAAGTAATATCTATTTTATATAGGTAATTATAAATTACCTAGGTAAATTAGTTACACTAAAGCTAATAGTAATAATAGGGGTGAAAGAGTATATAGAATAGTTTCTAAATTATTACTTTCAGTATTATAGAATTCTGTAAATAATTATTAGTAATTACAGTAGTAACTGGATAAGTTAGTTTTAAAAGAGATTCTATATTCTTATTAATATTAAATAGTATCTAAGTACTATATATTATCTGCAGATTGATAGAGTAACTAAATAGTTTAATTAGAAAATTAAGATATATTTTTATATAGTAGTTAGTTATATATGAGATAGTTAGGAAAGTTATCTTTCTATAGTAAAGCTAGCTTTTAATAACTATATAGTATTAATAATAGAAGTTAGCCTAGTCCTTTTAGAATACAGCTACTATATAGACCCTATCTAAGTGTATACTATAGAGGGTAATATAGAGAATCTATAAAAGTATAATATAGATATTCTGGTTAATAAGTTAGTAGAAGTAATACAGATAGCGTAAGTAGCTATAGTATTTATATAGTAAAAAATAGAAAACTTTGTAAATAGCTAGCGGAAGGCTATAGAGAGATTTAAAAAGGAAGATAAAATATAGCTTTATATAGTAAACTACTATTTACCTTACCTATATAAGAAGTTAAACTAATCATATTATAAGTATAAGATAATAAATATAGTTATACCTATAGTAGTTAAGTTAAATATTTCTGGGGGTATTTACCCTAGATTTTATATTAGTATTTTATATAAGGCTATAGAGGATTTATTATTTAGCCAGATAATATAGAATTACTAAACTCCCCCGCTACAGAATAATAAAGAAGGTAATAAGTGGAAGATTAAGGAAATATATACAGTATACTGGAAGTATATTAGTTAATGTTACTAAAGAGAGATTTATATTAAATAGGTAGATTATATATAATTTCTATAAAAGTTACTATACCTATTAGAAAATACTGTAGTACTAAACACTTATAAGAAGTATTATAGGCTAATTAAGAATTATAATAGAAACTTAATATATACCTAGAATTACCTTATATAACAGACTTAAAACCAAAATACTATAACTATAGCAGTTATATATTAATAAGATAGTATAGAGGAAAGAAGATAATATTATATCTAAAAGCTAAAAAGCTATCATAAGCTTTGGGGGATACAGTAGTAATATAAAGATAGCAGTAAAGATATATAAATAGAATAAATAGAAGGCTATTAGTAAAGAAAGAATTCCCTAAGTATAGAACCTAGGGGGCGCCCCCTCCCAAACTTAGGTAAAGTAGTAATTAGTAACCTATAAGATAATTAGATAAATAAATATAGAATAGCGTAAGTAAGATACTTATATAAGCTTAAAGCTTTAAGAGGGAGAGATATTATTTAGAGAGAATAATAGCCTCCTTATAGATAATAAAAATAGAAATATCTACAGTATAGAATATAGGGTAGGTAGAAGATAGTAATATAATAGTTACACTAAAATAGTAATTTTTATCCTTATAGCAGTTAGTAAAGTAAAGTTTAGTAATAGTATTCACCTTCTTAGTTTACATTATAGTAGCTATATAGGGGGTAATATAAATCTCTCTAAAGATAGTTGCCCAATATAAATATTAGGAATATATAGAAAATAAATATAAGATAGCTTATATAGTAGCTGTAAATAATAAAGTTATTCTTAGCTTTAAAGTTAATATAAGTATTAATAAATACATATTAGGTGGCGGCAGTAGTTTTATTTATCTATAACTTATTAAAATAGAATATAAGAATATCTAGGAAAGTAATATAGATACTAATTTTATTATAGAAATAGTTAAGCTTAAGGTTAACGTAATATAAGTAGTATATAGTATTAGTAACTATATATTTAAGGTTAGTATATAAATAGTGAAGCTGCAGTATTAATATATATTAAGAATATTACGGTAAATATTAACCTCCTTATTTTTAATAAAGATATTACTACTAGTAACTATAGTAGTATAGGTAAGGTAGGGAAGGTTATAGGAAATATTCTCTATAGAAGTAGTAAAGAAGGAATAGGTAGTAGAGGTAATATAAATATATTTAGCGTAAGGCTATAGTTTAGTTAGTAATAATAGCTTCAGTAAGGTAAAATATAATATTTATAGTGAAGGGAGTGGTTATAGTATATTTAGTAAGTATATTCCCCTTCTTTCTTTCTTTATTATTATTATTCTTAGTAATCTCCTTATTATTATTAATAGCGGAAAAATTGGTAGATAATATAGATAATATAGTGGGAAAGTCGATAGATAATATAGAAAAGCCAGACTTCTTAAGGAGGATATTTTAGTAGCTATTTTATTATTAAGGTAGTGAAGTATCTACTTAACTTTAGCGTTAAGCTTTATAATAGTAGGAGGCTATTAAGTATTAGAAATAGCTATAAAGGTATTGGGAAATAGATTATAATCTACTATTATTATTATAAAGGTAATATTACTGGTTTCTGTAATAATATTATTAGTAAAGTAATACTGTAGCAGCCAGTATAACTTACAGAAAAAGAATAATATAAAAAGGAAGTATAAATACTTTAACTATAAAGTATTAGTAGAAGGTTAGAGAGGGTAATAATAACAGCGTAGTAATATATAATAATATAGTAATAATTATAAGGAAAGGAGGAAAAGCTATAAATATATAAAGGCTATAGTAAGAAGTAAATAAATAATATATAGGTATCTAGGTAATACTAACTAATTACAGCCGCTAAGTAACTATATTATAATTACAGCTTCCTAATTAGCTAGTTGGAGGGAGGATATATATTACAGGCTGGACCTATAAGAACTAGCTACAGCCAGCGGAGTTTATTCTGCTACTACTAACTATATTAAACCTATTTTATAGGCATTTTATAGTCTCTCTGAAAACTCTTCTCCTTTAGCTTAAATTCTTTTAATCAAAGTATCCCTATATTGAATTACGTAGGCTACGCCCTTTATACCTATAATAAGATATATATTATTAACCTTCCTTATAATTCTTAAGAATTCTATTTAACTACTATATAAATATACTATAAAAGTAATAGTACTTCTTCTTAACTTGATATTCTAATAGAAGTATAAAAATACTTCCGCTATAAATATAATAATAGTAATATTAATAAGGCTGGAGATTCCTCTCAAGAAGCTTTACCTATCTTTATCTTATTCCCTATTATCCTTGAACCTCTAAATACTCTAAAGATACTAAAAAACATTAATATTCTTCCTCTTTATATTAAAAGTAACATACTACTACTTTTTAATAAAAGTAAGTATACTATATATTAGGAAATTATAAAGCTATTTCTTAAATTCTTAAAAGCTATATTTAACTAGAAAAAGCTATCTGAATAAAAAGGTAATTAAGAAAAATAAAATATAGCCTTCCTTATAGCTAAGAAAGAAGCTAATTTAACTTTCTCTAAGTTCCTCAACTAAGAAGAAATTATTATTACTTCTAGCCTCCCCTTTAAAAAATAAATATAGGAGGTAGTGGAAAGTATTATTAATAATATAATAATTAAGATTATCTAATATAATTCTATTCTCTATAAAAACTATATTATCTTTAAATCTTAAATTATTAATAAAATTAAAAATAAGAATAGTAACTAAGTATATAAGAGATTAAAATTTATAATTCAAGGTTTTAGAAATAATAGGAAGCTTATAATTCTTATTTAATCTTCCATAACTTAGAGAAGTAACTAAGTATTAATTATAGCTATTACTTCTATATTAATAAATAATGAAAACTTCCTCCTCTAGCTAAAAGATATTATTTAAATCTATATTTAGGCTAAAACTAAATATACAAAATATATTATAGCTAAATTACCTATTTACCTTAAAGACTAATATTCTTTAGAATTTATAATAATAATAATTAAACTACTTTATAGCTTAATTAAATATTAGTAGCATAATAGCTATAGGGCTATTAGGGCCCCACAGTATACTAACTATATAGTGTAACCTAATAGTAGAAACTACCGCCACTAGTAATAACTAGCTACTAGTTATAACTAGCTACCAGGCAATTAGTAACTAATTACCTAGAATATCTAGATCTAGCCTATATATAGCCTATAGGCTATATACTATAAGTATTAACATCTTTAACCCTATTAGTATATTATATATAATAATATATATAATATATTCTTCCTTAGTAAAACTAATACTAATTAGTAGTTAATCTTACTATTACTATTTATTATAAATTAGTAAAGTTTATTTAGGTAGAAATAATAATAAAAGATTATCAAGCTTAACTTAAAGTAAGGTTACTAATTTCTTAATCTATTTAGATATTTTCAATAATAACTTCTTACCTAACTTAAGGTAAAGTAATATCTCTTTAATAATTATACTAATATATCTTGATTTTAATAGCTAGATACTTATTTATACTTAAGATTAACTTACAGAAGAAGTTCTAAATATACTTTATATAAGTATATTTATTAAATATTTCTATTATAAAACTTACTAAATTTCTACAGTAAAAGAATTTATAGTATTTCAAGTTTCTCTAAATTTCCTTATATTTCTCTTCTTTTTCTCTATATTTTTCTATTTTCTCTTCTTTCTTTCTTTATTTAACTAATAGATAGTTTTCCTCTCTAAAATTAAATTTTACCTATATAATACTAAAGAATAGAAATAGTAAATAGTAAAAATAGAATCTTCTATCTTTCTCTATCTTCCCTCTTTTAATTTATACCTCTTTATAATTTCTCTATAGTTAGGAAATAATAAGTAAAATATCTAAACTAATAGAATTTCTTAGAAGATCTTTTAAAAACCTTAATGTAATAAATAATATAATTCCTTTAGAGGTAAGAATACTAATAAAACTTAAATTCCTTCTTAATAGTAAGATCTTTAGTAAATAAAAGATATTTAACTCTATTATAAAATATAATCCTAACTAGATTAATAACTAAATAGTATAGATTATAGGAGTATATATATAATTACCTTTTTAATAGAAACCTTCTAAACTTCTTTAAAAATAACTTTAAGAAGTAACTAGAGGAAATATAAACTACTATAGATAAATAAATACTTCAGTATTTACAGACTACTCTCCTTATTTATAATATTAAAGTTAATATAAAAGGTAAGTAAATTTACTAAATTCTTATAAACCTAATAAGGTAAAATAAGTTTATTCTACAGACGAAGGATAAAATCTAAGAAATAGTTATAAAATTATGGAACTTTAAGATACTTATTAATAACTAACTAGATTTCCTTAATAATATTACTTTTACCTAATAGATATATTCTATAATCTAGAAGTAATAATCAAAAGTAACTTATTAAAACCTTATAAAAATGAAAATTTACCTAGCTATCTTAAGAAACTAATTCTAAAAGGTATCTTAACAAATAGAGAAATTTATAGTTAATCTACTATTATTAATAATAGATATAATTCCTTACTAATAAGAATAACTTAAATAATAAAACTTCTAAAATTAATAAAACTAATAACCTCCTTATAATTAGAATTAATAGTATAAACTTCCTACTATACTCTCTATAATTCTTTTCCTATATATTAACTTTATAAATAATTACTAAGAAACTAAACCTCTTCCTATTAATATACTAATAGCTAAGAATATAACTAATCTTACGAAAATATATAACTTTAAGATAAAATATAGAGAAGCTCTCTATAATATTTTTAAATTAGAAATCTATATTTTTAGAAACTACTATTTAAAGTTAGATATATCTAACTATATATAGGCTGAAGATTTTTTAATTATACTGAAAACCTAAGCTCTTAAATACTACTTTAACTACCTTAGTAATTCCCTTAATTCTATAGTATTCTATAATATAGCCTATTATATTAAAAACGTTTTTAAAAGTAATAAAAGTTAATAGATTTACCTTACCAACTGGCGTAATATAATATTCAGAAGTATTATTACTAATAACTAAAATAAAATAAGAAAGAAGGTATTTAAGATCCTCTTTACTAAGTTAATATATATTTAGAGAATCTTCCCTCTTAAATAATATACTAATTTCAGCCTTTAAAACTACCTTATAAATATATACTAAGGAATATTAGAATATTAGTTAACCTTCTTTAGCTTTATAGTAATATACTAGAAAGTCTATAATTAGTTATAATCTACTATTAGTATTACTATAAGCTTGCCTTCTATAATATCCTAATATATATTTAAAGATACTAATAACTTTAAGGAATCCTTATTAATTAGTATAGATTAATATTAAACTAACTGGATATATAACTTACCTTAAGGTTCTTACTAAGAATATAGATATAGTAATTAAGGATACTTCTAAGTATTTTTTAGAGGAGGAGATTATTTAACTTCAGTTTCCCTATATAGCTAATTTAATAAAAAATACTATATATATAGTAAATTTATTTACTAGTTAATAAAATACTTTCTTAAAGAGAGAAGAAACTTCTATAATTAGTATAAATCTAATTTCTTTATAGCTAATATATTAATATCCACTTATTACTACTTCCTTATGTAGCATAAGGAAGTAGAAAGCTTAAATAATAACTCTGAAGATACTTATGAAATTACTATTAAAGATAATATAGTAATATATTATCTCTAAGACTGTTAACTTAAGGATTAACCTAAGGTATTTAGTTTTCTAAGTAACCTTTTAAATAACTTTATAATTTCCTACTCTAAAGAATAATTTATACCTCTAAATAACTAAAGAATTATAAAACTCCTCTAGAACTAAGTAGTAACCTATATTCTAACGAAAGAAGATAATATAACTAAAGAGATTACTATCCTAGTATCTATATTTATCCCCAAAAGACACTTATTAGATATAGTTTTCTAAGGGATTTTATCTAACTTAAATACTACTAGTTACTATATAGCTAGCTACTTTCAGTTTAATATTATGAAATAAATTATTCCTCCCTCTATTCTCTTAAACGTTTCCAGAGGAGAATTAATCTCTATTTATTTTAAAGGAGGTAAATCTATAGTAATAATAGATATAGTTAATATATCTATATTACTTAGTATAATAATATTCTATATAATTTCTTATAAGATTCTATTTCTATTATATTTTACTAATATATATTACCTTAGTATTACTTTTAATAATATCTATAATTAGTTATATTAAAATAAGAAAGTTATCCTAATTATATATAAATAAGAATATCTATAAATATTATTACATAAGAAGGAGATATTTACTTTATTATACCTAATAGAAATTAAAATTAAGAGATTTTATTATGACTTTAAATATTTTTTTATTATATATTTTTAAGAAATTCTCTATAAAGCTCGATATTTAGTTAATTAAGAAGTTTTTATAGCTTTTAAAAGATACTACTACTAATACTACATATATAATACTACTACCTCTTAATTTAGATTTACCCTCTTTAATAATATTAACTTTAACTTTAAAGTTATTATTAATATCTTTTACCTTCAAAGTAACTACTCTATTTTCTATATTATTAATATAGCTATAACTTTTAATATTACTTAATTTCTACTTAATATTTTAGAAAGATTAACATAGAAAGCTTTTAAGATATATTAAATTAATATTTATTTAGATCTATCTAATTTTATCTCTACTAATACTGAAATAAACTTCTAATCTGAAGATTTATATTTAGAAGCTAAAATAATAAGCTTAGCTATTAGGATTATACTTATTAAAACTTATAATAATATTAGTAAGGTAGAATATTACTATATTCTTCTTTATTATATATATAAGATTCACTATTAAGAATATCTATTATTATTATATATATATTACCTCCAGACTACTTATAAGTTAATAAATAATACTACTAGCCTAGATAGTTTTATATTTATACTTCCTATCTTTAAAGTCTACTTTTAGTTTACTAAGAATTCTACTTTATCCCTAGAGATAGTCTTATAAATATAGGCAGTCTAAAAAGTAGCTAAAACTATCTACTATAAGTATATAAAAAGAATTGTTAATACTACTATAGCTACTTATAATAACCTTAATATATTATAAGTTATAAGTTTCCCACTATAGTATCTTATATATATATAGTAAATAAAGAAAGATTAGTAAGGTGTCTTCTATCTACTTACTATTTATAGTAAGATATATATTATTAATCTTCCTTATAATTCTGAAGAGTTTTACTTAATAGCTATAAAAGTATACTATAAAAGTAATAATACTTCTTCTTAACTATATATCCTAATAAAAATATAAGAATACTTCTACTATAAGTATAATAACTATAATTTTAATAAGGCTGAAGATTCTTCTTAAGAAACTTTACTTACCTTAACTTTATTTCCTATTATTCTTAAATTTCTAAATACTCTAGAGATACTACAAGATAATAGTATTCTTCCTCCTTATATTAAAAGTAATATATTACTACTTTATAACAAAAATAAATATCTTAAATATTAGAGAAATATAAAATTATTTCTTAAATTCTTAAAAGCTAGATTTAACTGAAAGAATCTCTCTTAATAAAAAGGTCACTAAGAAAACTAAATTATAGCTTTCTTTATAGCTAAGAAAGAAGCTAACTTAACTTTCTCTAAATTTCTCTACTAAAAAGAAATTATTACTATTTTTAGCCTTCCCTTTAAAAAGTTAATAAAGAAGGAAGTGGGAAGTATTATTAATAATAGTAAAATTAAGGTTTTTCGGTATAATTCCACCTTCTATAAAAACTATATTATTTTTAAGTTTTAAATTATTATTAATATTAAGAATAAAGATAGTAATTAAGTATATAAGAAGAGAAAGTTTATAACTTGAGGTTTTGGAGATAATAGGAAGCTTATAATTCTTACTTAGTTTCTTATAATTGAGAGAAGTAGCTAGAAAGTAATTATAACTATTACCTCTATATTAATAAAAGAAGAAAGTTTCCTCCTCTAGCTAAAAGATATTCTTTAGGCTTATATTTAGGCTAAAATTAAATTTATAAGATATATTATAGTGAAATTACTTACTTACCTTAAAGATTGATATTATCTAGAATCTATAATAATAATTATTAAATTACTTTATAGCTTAACTAAAGCTAATATCCATTAGTAAGTAATATACTTAAAACATTATAAAGAATAATTATATATAGAGATATCTATCTATAACCTTTACCTCTCTATATTTTAACCTAATAATAATATAATTAGTATAATTAGTATATAAACTAATAATATCCTCAATATTTCTAATATTATTTATACTTAATAAGAGAATAAAAAAATAATAAAAGTCTTCCTTATAGTAAAACCTAAGATCTTCCTTATAAAATTAATATTACTAATATTAAATAGTAGTATACTTTCCCTCTAAGGTGAAAACCTCCTTCTTAAGTAAAAAGACTAAGGCTATAAACTTACTATTATTTATATTCTTATAAACTCTAAAATGTTAGAGTTATAGCATTTTGCTATTACTCTTTTTATTCTAAATACTCTGTATTAGGTAAATAAGGGTTGAGTATTCTACTTTACTCTCATAACCCTTTATTTTCTATTTATTCTAGTAAATCAATTATTAGAGTTAAGGTTATATAACCTTAATTAATTATACTCTAAATTGGTTGAGCTCTAATATCAGAAAGTTTGATGAACGGATTATTTAGTGGCCCGTGCGTAAAACGGCTTCCGTTTATTTATTATACGTGAGGTTAACCTTTCTGAAAATAAACTCTATTTTAATAGATATACCTAGAAGTTCCCACCCACCTTTAGTGGAATTAGAATTTCCTATCTTTATCACTATTTCTACTAATATTAGTACTATTTTCAGATATTATTCTGAATCCTCTAATATGGTTAATAAGCGAGCTGGACAGACAAGCGAGCTGGACACCCGACCGCAACTAACCTATCTTCTACCTTATAACCTACGTAACGCTATAATAAAATAATAATATCACAGAATAAAGAAGCTTAATTAACCCTAGCCTTCCAGACTATTAATCGAACCCTAAATCTAAGTATTCAGACCGTAGCTAAAATCTATTTAGTATTATATTTAATTTTAGTTACTTAACTAAAAGGTATCTTATTATAATATAATATTACTTCTAACTTACAGAATTTAATTATATTTAAAGAGGAGAAACTAGTTAAGTATATTCTTAATCTAGATTCCTAATTATTTCCTCCCTATATTAGTAGTATAGAAAATATAGCTAATTAACTATTTACTAACTATAATATATTTCCTATTAGAAAATACTAAGTTTTAAACTTTATTAAGTGATAATTATACTTTAAGATATATTTCTTTTATATATATAACTATAAGAAAACTTAATATAAAAACCTAGATATAATAAATATATAGTTTCAGCTTATAGCAAATATAATTGTAAAATATAATATTATAATCAGATATTTATAATTTTAATAAGATGAGGTTTATAATAAGCTAGATTATATCTAGAATAGTTATAATAAATACTAAAAGATGTTTGAATATACCAATAATACAGCCTAATAACTAAAAATAAATTATAGTTATCTAAACTATTAGTTTATCAGGCTATAGTATTCTACTATATATTATTATTTTAAGGTAATATTATCTCTCTACTTAATATACAGAAATAGATCTTCTATATAACTTGATTATTATAATATCTAAAAATAGAAAACTAATAAATAAAAAAAGTCTAGATTAGCTTCAGTATTTTAATTAGTATATAAAACTATACATAAATAGTAAATATTACCTCCTTATTATTAATAATTATAAAAATTACTATATAGCTAACTTTAAGATATATTATAAGGAAAATAATATTATTATATTTTATATATTAATTTACTTTTTTTATTTACTTTAGCTTTTAGATATTAAGTATTTTAGATTACTAAAAAAAATATATAGTTAATAAATTAAAGATAAGATATACTAAAGTAATATCTATATTATAAAAGAAAATTTCTTCCCTATATTTTATAAAGTTTTTATATAAGCTTTTATAGTTAAAAATATCTAGAGAGGTTTCACAGAGATTAAGTTTATCCTTCTTAATTTAGAAAATATATTATTAAAGCTTAATATTAAGTTATATATTCTTATATTTCTAGGATCCCTCCTAATAATATTTCCTATATAGATTTTTTAGATATTAAATAACCTAATAGAAATATCTTCTCAGTCTAAACTTATAAAGAGGAGAATCTCCTACTATTAAAATAACTTACTAATTTTAATTATTAAAATTATAACGTATCTATTAAAAAGAGTATATAGATTTATACATTAGATTATTTTATTAAGATCTAAAGTCCAGATTCTTAAAGAGGAAAATAATCTATTTAGTAAATACTAGAAAGCTAAGAAAATATATCTTAAATAAAAAGAAAGTCTTATTATAGCTAAAATAGAGAATCTTGAATTATAGAGAGAAACTATAGTCTAGATTAAGGAGGAAATATACTAAAATAATAATTACTAACTGAGGATAGAAATAAGCTAATAATAATATAGTATCTATAGGAATATTAATTATAATATATAAATATATTAATTTACTAAAGAAATATCTAAAGAAGAAGATCTTAACTAGTTTAGATTTAATTAATTTTATAAGTATTATATATCGGTTAGAAATATAATATAGTTACGGTTAGGTGTCCAGCTTACTTATCTGTCCAGCTCGCTTATTAACCATATTATTCTTTAGTAATTTATTAAGTGTTAAATTCCCTTAACCTACTTACTAGTTTTCTATACTAATTTAACAGATTATAAGCCTAACTTATATACTCTTACTACTCTCTTATCTACTAATCTTTATTCTCTATTAATATTAATATCTATATCTCTACTAATACCTATTTAGATTATACTAAAGATTATATAAACTAACTTTAAGTTACTTTTTACCTATCTTTCTCTAAAAAACCTCTCTTAACTATATCTATAAAGCTCTATAGTTTATTCCTTTTTCTCCTACAGCTAATAACTAACTGAATCTTTATATTAATTAATTAGTTTAATATTAGATAAATCTATAAGAAGATTATACTAATTAGTATAGTAAACTTACTACTAAGCTAGGGAAAGAGATAGTTAAATAGTAGAAGCTGAGATCTTTTATACTTAGGTTTACTAAAACCTTCTATAAACTAGCTTTTAGGTTTACTAAAACCTTCTATAAACTAGCTTATAAATTCACTAAGATCTTCTATAAACTAGCTTTCAGGTTTACTAAAACCTTCTATGAATTAGCTTTCTAGATCCTCCAAAACCTTCTATAAACTAGAATACTATAGATCTACTAAGATCTTTATAAATTAGAATATTAGTTAGTCTACTATAACTATTATAAACTAGGTTATATAGTTATTAACTATTAATAAAAATAGTCTCTTATGAGATTTGAACCTTAGACTTCCACTAGTTACAGTTTTTGTGTTAATCTTTCAGATGAACTGTTAGGCTATTTATCTGTTAATCTTACTAATTAATAATATCTTACTGGAGTTAGTCTATAAGTATCTTAATTCTATACCAGAATCTAGATTAATTTTTTATTAAATAACTATTTTATATATTTAAGTTATTTTTGAAGATTATGGGAGACTCTAAATTCTACTTTTTCCCTAAGTTAAAAGGAACTTAGAATTATAGTGTTTAGTCTATCTAAATAAAGGCCTTTTTTATTAGTAAAGATATTTTTATAAATTTAACTAAATCTAATACTAAGAGTAATCCTAATAAGGACTATAAGGCTCTCAGTTATACATAGTTAAACTGTGAGGATAGCCTTTTAAGAATTATTAAGAATAATACTAATATATATAATATATTTAATTATTTAAAAAAACTTTATAAACTTACTGGTATTTCTAATAAGTTTTTTACTTATAAAGAATTTTTTAATACTTCTCTTAGTAATTTCAAGATTATAGAAGAATATCTTAATAAAATAAAAGAACTTATCAATAACTTATCCTATAATAAGATTATATTACCAAATTAAATAATTAATACCTATATTCTAAACAGTCTAGATAAAAGCTATAAGGGTTTTATTACTACTATTACTAAAACCTTTAGATCTAATAAGGATTCTTATAAGTTAGATTCTTTATTCTCTAATTTATTAGATACATTTAGAAGAAAAATATATACTTCTTCAGTTAATTTTATAACTAAGAAGGGTTTTAAGAATAAGGTTACTAAGTAGTTTTTCAATAAGGTTAAAAAACCTTAGAAGAAACAGAAAGGTATCTTCTGTAATTACTATGAAAAAACCAACTATACTAAGGAGAATTATTTTAATCTTCATCCTGAAAAAGCCCCTAACTGGATAAAAACTATAAAAAATAAGAGCTTTTCTTCTTCTACTTCTATTAATAAGAAAAAGAAGAAGGAGAAAAAAGATAAGAATAATAATAACTCTAAAAAAGTGAATATTCTTTTAACAGATAGTATTATTAAAGATCTTATATAACTTAATTTAACTATTATTAAAGAAAATAAGGAAGAAAGTGAAGAGGATATTAAGTTTGAAAATGTAACTCTTACCTAACCTCTTTTAAAGTCTCATACTAATAAGACTTTAGGTTCTTTAATTTCTGAAATTTGAAAAACTGGAAGTTTTAATATTAAAAATAAGATTAATACTATTTCTTTCTTTATTAATACTGATACTATTATTTATATAGTAAAGGATCACTCTCTTTTAGTTAATAAAATAAAAATTATTAAACCTATTAAGTGGGGTAATATAAAAGAAATTATTTTAACTCTGAAAGGTAATTTAAAATTTACTTTAAATAATATTAAATATCTTTTGAAAAATATCTATTATATACTATAGTTAGAAATTAATTTGTTAAGTTAATTTAGACTTGATATTATAGAAATCTTATCTATCTTTTTTAATAAACTAATATTATTTAATATAAAGAGAGATAAGTTATTACTTATAGGAACTAAAGTTAATAATCTTTATAAATTTTAACATTCTATTAGTAAAGATTTCATTCTTAATACTATTATTAATAATAATATTAATAACTTGAAACTCTAGTATAATCAAATAGGTTATACTAGTAATATTCTTAAGTTACTTACTTATACTATAAATAATATAAGTTATAAGTATAGTAAAAATAATAAACTACCTATTTATAAAACCTACCTTAAGGATAAATTTACAAATAAAGTAAATAGAGATTCTAATAACTTTAAGAAGCTTAAATATCTTAATTATATTAGTTTAGATTTATATAAACCTTTTTCTCCAGAAACTTATAATTACTATAAATATTTTATCTTATTTATTAATAAGTATAGTAAATTTATCTGGGGAAAGTTATTAAGAACTAAAAGTTCTAAAAAAGTAACTTCAGCTTTTAAAGAGTTTATTGATATAAATAATAATAATAATAATAATAAGAGAATCAAAAAAGTTAATACTAATAGTAACTTTAAATTCTCTAATAATGGAATAAAGATTATCTATCTAAATAATAATATTATCTATAATATAAAACTACCTTATATTTATAAACCTAATAGTTTAATTAAGAAAGCTATAAAAACTATTATTAATAAAGCTAAAAGCTTTCTCTATAACTTTGGTTTACCTTTATTCCTTTACAGTTTAGCTATTACTACTTCTATCTATATTTATAATAGGATACTATATTCTTCTATAAAATTTAAAACTCTATATAAGTTTAAGAATAAGAAGAAACTTTTTATTTCTAATATAAAAGTTTAGAATAGTTTTTATTATTATAAGATAAAGAATAAGTATTCTAAAAAGCTAGTCCCTAAGGCTAAAAAGGATACTATAGTTACTTTTAGCTATAATACTTATTTAGTTTAGAATTTCAAATCTCGAAATACTATTTAGTCTAGAGATATAAATATTCTTAAAAACTAGTTTAATTCTTAACAGAAAGAAGATTTATCTATTTTTAGTAATACTATTACTAAGTTTAGTTAACCTTTACAGACTAAGTCTAACTAACTTAGATCTAATAATTCTTCTAAGAATCTAGTTATTATTATTAAGTCTAGTAGTTTTAATAATAATAATACTACTAAAAATACTAATTTTTTACTTCCTCCTAATAAAGTAGAAAATAGTAATATAAACTTAAATCCTTCTCCCAATAAGAATTTAAGTGGTATATCTATAGCTTATCCTAAAAGAATTATAGATTTTGAGAATTTTAAAAAGTCCACTATATTTATAGAGATTCCTTCTTTAAGTCTAGAAGTTAAAAGGAACTATAAATGGTTTTTATATAAAAAGAGTATACTCCTCACAGTTAAAGATTTTCGATTTTTACTTCTTTATACTGACTATAATTAATATAATTATAATAATAGTTGATTTATTGATAAATATAGCAAATTTCATACTGCCTCCTATATTTTATCTGTTAATACTCTAGATAAGCTAACTACTTTTTTAAATGCTATAAGTTCTCAAAATAGTAAGAACTAAATTCAAGCTATAAATAAGAAAGTTAGGTTTATTAAGTCTATAGAAGTCTAGACTATTATACTACTACCTAATTTATCTTTTATTAAAAAGAATAATATTAATAAATTAAGAGGTAGATAAATTTACAGAATAAAATCTAATAATCAGGATCCTAGTAATTTTATATCTAAGGCTAAATAGATTACTTAGAGTTTTAACTAATACTTCAGTATTAATTATCTAGAAACCTTTAGTACTACCTATAAGCCTGAAAGTTACAGATATTTACTTATTATATCTATTTATAGTAACTGGATTTAAATTCAGTATAATATTACTACTGTATTTATTTATATAAAAATAGATAAAAAGATATATATCAAGTTACCTACTAGCTATATCTATAATCAAGATTCTAAAAGT
>MASP02000264.1:81100-112939 GCA_001693025.2 Colletotrichum lindemuthianum | reverse complement strand
AAAGTGTGATAAGGCCTGGGCAGCTCGCCTGTCTGGGCAGCTCGCTTATCAACCACGTTATAATAATAAGATACAGTAGAAATAAATAATATAGATTATCCTAAATATTACTATTTCTATGAGATTCCAGATAGAGTATATAGATATTATTAATATTTAGGTTTTTAAGGAGAACCTAAACCTATAAAAAATATAAAACTATATTACTAAAAGAAACTTCTTATACTAATAGATATTTATAGTAGTTTGACAGGAAAAACGTAACTTTCCCCCTAATATTTATATTAAAATTTAAATTACTAAATATGCTATTAATATATTAAGGTAACTTACTTTAAGAGAGAGACTTTAAATACCAAATAGTAAGAATAGTAATAGTGTTCTTAATAACCTTAATACTAAGTTAATATAAAAGTTATATAACTTATTTCCTACAAATTACCTAGAGTATAATAATATACTGGAAATGAGAAATTATTAGTTCTTTTAGCCTAGATACTTATGAAATATCCGCTAATTTATATATAAGTATAATATATATAAGAATATTTATATCTAAAGGTAAGCTAAGAAGAAATTTCTAAAGTCTCTACTAAAACCTAACTAGTTACACTCTGATTTATTAATAAACGTTATTACTAACTTACCTTCTATAAAGAAATAAGATAGCTATTACCTCTAGGTTATTATAAATTAACTAAGTAAAGCTTCTATATTAAAGAAGATAAATATAATAGAGATAGAGGTATATATCTAGCAGTTTCTTAGTTACTATTATAGATTTTATAAAACACTATATTCTATTATATATAATAAAGAATCTAACTAAATAAGGTGTATCTAAACGACATTCTGCAGGCTGATAGATATTATATACCTATTAATGATTAATTACTATCTATAAACTAATAAAATTATAAAATAGTATAACTAGAAGATGTAAGTAATTTTAGGAATATTTATATATAAAGTTTAAAATAACTAAAATAACCTACTACTTATTATATAGTTAACTTTCTATAACTAATAATAAAATATAATAGAAATTCTATCTTTCTTTATAAATTATAGATATTATATTAATCTTATTCTAATTACTAAAATATATATAAAGCTACCTAGTAGTAGTAAGGCTACTATCTACCAGCTAGTTAAGAGAAAATACTTAATAATAATATATATCTATACAAAGATAGTCACTATCCAGTAGAAATTAGAAGCTTGAGTAAATAGAATTCAATTTCCCACAGATTAATAATACGTTAGTAATAAGATATATTTAAATATATCAAATTATAAGTTACTAAAGCTAAACTGGAACCTAATTTAATTATACTATAAGTATATAATAGTAAAAACTCTCTTACTATATATTATAAAGCTAAATACCCTAAAGTGTATTTACCTATAACTTTATATAAATCTACTCTAGAAAGCTACCACTAATTTACTACGTAGGTAGATTACAGTTAATACCTAGCTGCTACTATTAGTAAATAATAATAGAAAGGCTAAATAGCTAATTAAAGGTATTTTTACTATAGAATTATATTAGATAGAAAGATAATATTAATAAAAAGCTTTTATTAAATAGAAGGAATATATAAACCTAATATAGAAGCTAGTTAATATTATTATAAATATAGCAGTATTAGAATAATATAAGGAGAGATATAAGCTTATTAGAGAGAATAATAGTAATCTAGCTTATAGCCTCCAGCTGGATAGCAGCTGGAAAGAAGAAAGGTAATATTATAGGCTATATCTAAATATCCAGCTAAAGTTATATTTAGGTATGTAAAGCTAACCCTCTTACCTAAGTGAAGCCTTAGTAGGCTCTATATAATATTATATATACAGACTTTTCTATATACTTATAAAAGCTTCTTTTTTACTTCTTAGTTCTAACTAAACAGTATTTTACGCTACCTTTCGGTTAAATAAACCCAGATCTAACTCTTTATAATAATATACTCTTAAGACTTTTAAGAGATACTACTACCACTACAAAATATATAATATTACTTTCTTACACTTGTAATTTACTACTTAGGGTAATATTAATATTAATTTTGAAGTTATTCCTAACCTTACTCATATTAATAATTACAATATACTTTATATTATTAATATTACTACAGTATTTAACGTTAGTTAAATCTTACCTAATATATTAATAAAGGTAATATAGAATATCCTTAAGGTATATTAAATTAATATATACCAGAATCCTCCTAATGGTATTACTACTAACGTACGTATAAGTAATTGATCTAAAAACTTTAGATTAAAGGTAAAAACTATAGAATTAATAGTTTATATTATACCTATTAAGTTATATAATAATATTAGTAAAGTAGAGTATTACTATATACCTCTCTACTATATATATAAGATTTATTATATAGAACTTTCCACTATTATTTAAGAAGTATTCCTTTAGGTAGTATATAAGGTAGTTAATAATACTATAAGGCTAAATAATCTTATATTTATATTACTTATATTTGGATCATATTTATACCTTATAGAGGATTCTACTTTCTCCCCTGATATAGTACCTAGGCTTATGCTATAGGGAAGGCTATAGAGGAGATATACTATAAGTATACTATATATACTATTAATACTATTTTGGTAATATATAATAGCCTTAATATCTCTTTTGTTACTTTAAACTCTTATATATATAGTAAGAGAAAAGGAGTTAGTAAAAGCTGTATCTTCTTATTATTATCTATAGTAAGACTTATGTTCTTAAGCTTTCTTATAGCTTTTGGGAGTTTCAACCAATAGCTATAAAATTGTATTTTATAGGTAAATAAAAAATTCCTAATAGTAAAATAGTAGTTATAACTTCATAAAAGCTACCACTTATAGCTTTATATATTGACCTTTAGTTAAGTTATAACTTAATAAGTAACCTAATAGTAAATGGAAATTTATGATTCTATACAGAGTATTCAGAAATAATACATAATACATTACAAATACATAATACATTACAAATACATAATACATTACATATTACATATTACAAATACAAATACATTACATGTATTTGTAATGTATTAGGATTTTTATCTAATACATATATTTGTATTTGTAATGTAATAGACTTAACAAAATTGTATTTGTATTATATTACAAATACATGTAATTGTATTTGTATTATTTGTAATATATCACATTTTAACGAAATTCAAAACGTAAAAATTAGGGATTCTGTTTATTGAATTACTCTTTTTAATGTTAATTATATAACTTTAATATATATATTAATAGTGTTTTTTCAACGTTTTAGTACTATAGTCTTATATATGTAATTTAAAATATATTGGATATTATATTACAAGTAATACAAATACAAATATATGTATTTGTAGTTGTAATGTATTAGGTTTTGAAATATTACAAATACAAATACATGTATTAGGTATTACATATAATATATTACAAATACATTTATTTGTATTTGTATTAGATGTATTTGTATTATTGTAATACTCTAACTCTATATAGCCACTCTAATTTTATTTACAGCTATTCCCAAGCCTCTTAATATATAGCTAATACCTTACATTACTTCTGTCTTAAGAAATAATAATATTCTCCCTCCTTAAGTAATTAGTAATTTTCTAAATTAACTATAAATACTTACTGAAGTATTTCTATCTATAAATCTTATAACTTATAGATATATATTTTGCTTACTATATTTAGACTTTAGCTAGAAGCCTTATTATATAATATGTCGTATTGTTTGAAAAATAGTTAGATTAAGTATTTTTACTTACCTTCTATATAAGAATTATAATTATAATATTTAGCTTACTATTTAAAACGTTAATTAAGAAGAGGATTAAAAGTGTTATTAATAATAGTATTATAGATATTATTTAATATAATTCTATTCTCTATAAGAATTATAAGTATTTTAAGTTTTATATTATTAATAAGCTTAAGAATAAGAATACTAATAAAGTATATTTAGTTACTATTACTTCATACTTATAGTAGTATCTAAGCTCTTCACCTTATAAATAATTCTAACTCTATTATATATCCAGCAACAGTATTTATACTAATACTAGCTTATAACTGGTTTAAATAGTAATAAAATTACCTATTATTATAGATAATTATACCCCCAGTTATAATATTTAACCCTATAGTGGAGGAAGACCTTATAGTATTAATCTGTATGGCGAAAGCCTCAGTAAGGCTAAAGCTTAACGTATATAGCTGAAAGTAACCACTAAGGTTATAGGGTTCTAATAAAGTATATAAGAAGTAAAATTATAATTTAAAACTTTAGAAACTATAGTCAATTCGAAATTTTGATATAATTACTAATAATTTAATAAGGTAGCTAGTAATAGATTTTAGCTATAATTTCAACTTTCCTTCAGTATAAGGATATTATTATATAAGTATATTTAGTTACTTTTACTTTATATCTATAGTAGTATCTAAGATCTTTACACTATATATAGTTCTAACTGTAAAATTTACCTAGTAATAGTATTTATATTAATACTAACTTATAACTAGTTTAAATAGTAATAAAATTACCTATTATCGTGGAAAATTATACCTCTAGTTATAATATTTAAACCTATAGTAGAGAAAGACCTTATAGTAATAATCTATATAGTAAGAGCCTCAGTAAGGCTAAAGCTTAATATATATAGCTGAAAGTAACTACTAAGGTTATAGAGTTAAGAATCTTAATAAACTTCTTAAAAAATAGTATAAAATAGAGAGCCTATAAGAGCTAAGTATTCTATAATCTATCGCTTTTCTATATTTAAACTATTCTCAGTATTTCATAATAAAATCAAAATTCCCCTTAAATCTATATAGCTACTTATAACTAGGGAAATATAATAGCGGAAACTATATATTCTATTATAATCTCTATAACTAGAGGTATTAATATCTTCTAGAAAGCTTAAGTAATATTATAAATATTAATATTAATAGGTAGACTCCAGAAATTCAGAAGAAAATTATCTAACTATCCTATAATATACTTTATTAAGCTAATAATTTTAGAAACTAGTTATTAATTAGATAATATCCTAATATTAATATATTATACTAGTTACTAGATACTTTAGAGTATTATAGTATTATAATTAATAGGGTTTTAGGTATTATAAAGCTATACTAAATATATCTATATTTATACTATTATTATTTATATATTAGCTGTACTTAATTGAAGTATTAAGATTATTTACTAATAAAAGTAAGCTAAGTTCTACTATACTTATATAGAGATTATAAGTTAGCTTATATTAGTAGCGGAAAGCTTTTATTTCAGTAGCGGAAAACTTTTATATTAGAGTATAAAGTTTTATCTGGGGGGCCTGGAGGATATTAAGGTTGCAGATATTAAGATTATAATAAGTATTTAAATAGAGTAGCTATAATTAGTAGTAGTTAAATCTCTTAAGATATTTAAATTATATATAGATAGTATAAGAGTGTGAGGGTGTAAGGGTATAAGGTTAATATAGAAGGAGTTATAAGTTATTTATTATTAAAACGATTAATATAGAGTAAGTATACTAGCTACTATAGCTATAAGGGGTTCAGGCTCAGATTAGCTGAAGGTTAGCTACAGTAGTTAGCAGGAGGGTAGAAAGGCTGAAATTATACTTTAGGGGGTAATATATCCACTAATAGTTACAATAGAAAGTAAGCTATCAGCCCCTCCTATTTTATAAATATATATCATATTACTTAAGTTTATATTTAAGCTAAAATAAAGCTTATAAGGTATATTATAGCTAATTTACCTTTGGACTTTAAGGGGTAATATTCTCTAACTTTATAATAGTTATTATTAAGTTACTTTATAGCTTTACTAAAACTAGAATCTACTAGCAAGTAACCTACTTTATATACTATAACAAATAATTATAAATACAGATTTAAATATATAATTTATATTTTCTTATTTTATATACTTAAAGTCATATCTTTAGCCTTATTAATATATAAACTAATAATATCCTTAATCTCTCTCTTATTATATTCTTTTGCTAAGAAATTAATAAGCTTAAGAAAGCTTTATTTAAGGTGAAGCTAAAAATTATATTTTGGGAGACTATATTTCTTAAATTTAATAGAAGTATTATATTACTTTATAGTAATTACCTCCACGTAAACTAAAAGTCCTAAAGGTAAAAGCTAGCCTTTATTAAATATATATATTACACCCAAGATACTTAAAAAAGTATATATCAAATAATAGATGTATAGAATATAAATTACCTCTATATACCAGCCAGAAGCTTTATTTAACCTCTTATACATAGTATAAAAGTAATAATCCTTAAGTAATAATACTACTATACTTAATAAATAGCTTAAGTAGTAAATAAAGTATTTTAACTAAAGTTTTAACTTTATACTATTTAACTTCTTTAAGGTATATCTTTATATTTTTATTAATAGCTTTTTTGCTAATAATACTAATCTTCTATCTTAATTAGAATTTTGAAAAGATTTAGATTAATAGACTGTAATTAGTAATAGTTAGTTTAACTTTTATAGTAATTTTGTATATTACTTCTTTACTAAAAATAGAGAAGTTACTAAAAATATACTAATTTTGGAAATTGATATTATAGTAGTTAATATTGATTTTATCTATATTATAACTCTATAATTTAAGAAGATTCTTAAATATTAAAAACTTCCTAATATTCTAATTATTATATATACTAACTTATACTTACTTTATAAATATGTTATAACGCTTAATATTATTAAAAAGAAGTATCTAATAACTAATATTATAATAATAAGGTAGTTATATAAATACTATAAGCTTTATAAGATACGGTAGATTAATAGAGATAATAATCTTACTAATAGTTTTATAAAGAATACTTTAAACTATTTCCTTAAAAAATTTATGAATTTAAATTATATAACTATTTAAATAAAAAGATAAGTAACTTAAATAAAGTAGATAAATAGATATTTAAGTATTATTTAGGTAAAAGGATGTAGATTATAGAAGATATTATTTATTATATAAATGGATAGATACTAGAGTATATAGTAAAAAGAAAAGTTACCAGTAATAGTTACGCTATACTATAGGATATATAGTAACTATACATACTACTATATATAGTAATATATCCTCTATAGGCTACTAGCTATAGGTATCTAGTATCTGGTGCCGGCTGTAGCTAAGTAGTATAATAATTAGTAAGTAATTACTATACTATAGATCTAAAGTCTTATATAATATTATATACTGTATAACATAATAATAATAATAACTAAAAGCCAGAATTCTAGTTTGCATCTATAAAACGAAATTACATATAGTATATAATAACCCTAACAATTAAACTAATAATATTAGTTTATTATATTAAATCTTTAATTAAACGTGAGGCTATATAGGCTATACAATTAGGCTATAGACTATATCTGAAAAAACTATATTTTAAGGGTTTAAATATCCCTCAAATTATACATTTCAGCTATAATAATATAAGCTATTTTACTTCCTTATAAACTCTATACATAATACAAAAAGGAATCTACTAAAGTCTTCACTATATTCTTACAGTTATAAGCCTAAATTAATCTAATTTCATAATATATATATTGAAAAATGTATAGTTTGTAAAATTAAATATAGAAACATCATAATTAAAAGAATCTAAGTTAAAAAGAAGAGTTTTCAGAGAAGCTACAGAATACCTATAAAATAGGTCTACTCCAGTTAGTAGCAGCAGAACGAGCTCGACTGGCTGTAGCTAGTTCTTATAAGGCCCAGCCTGTAATAATAACTACTACTAGCTGGAACGATAAGCTTACATCCTACACACAAGGTATTGAAGTAGCTATACTACACACAGCCTACCGCTGAATTCCCTGTACGGCAAAAACCGACTGAAACCTGCGCGGCTCTTCAGTTTATTCCTTTGACCGCATAGTGCTGACGTTCTCTTCCTTACCAATGAGTCGCGTTTTGTGGCGGAGGTTGGATGCCCTGCGCCTGGTTTTCCCCATTGGAGCTGGCTTCGCTACAACTTATGTCCTCTGCCGTCGGACACCATTACGCTTGGACTCGAATCATGTGTTGGCGACTCCACCAGCCCATCAGATCCATGGTCGTTGGCGTGGAGGTCTGAGTCCCAAAGCCATTCATCAGCTGTCTACGGGCAGCGTGTCGGGTACGTGCATACAAATCAGTCACCCCATCCCCTCATACTGCTCACATTGTTGCAGGATTCGGAGCCGGGCTTCTAGTGGGCTTTTTCTCACACACATTGTTCTTCGTTGCGGGGATGGCAGTGTTCACCATCCATGTATGCTCCCTAATGTCGCCTTTCCCTAAATGAGACACTTCCTAATTCACTCGCTCCTTACAGATTTCTCAGAGATACGGTTTGGACCTGCTCGACGTGGTAGGATTCAAGGACCGGCTGAACAAGGTTGGCATACCGAAGCTGTTTCGTAATGCCGTATTCCGAATATCCTTTGCTGCCGCATTCACAATTGCCGCAATTGCTCGCTTCTAGAACTCTTACAACGGCCGGGTCTCTCGTGTTAGCCATGCTAGTGTCAAGGCGTCATCTCGGAAGAAATCCTTCGTCTTTCGAAAAATGTCTGCGTTGTGTTCGTTGAGCCATCGCTTGTCGTCGTCGCTGAGAAGGGTGGGTTCGATAAGGTTTTGACAGTAGGGCACCATGGTGACGTGCTCAAAACCAAGATAGGGCTTATCGCCAAATGAATGCTTCGTCTTGACCTCCGTAACCATGGCAACATTTTCGATTCGGATTCCATAGTGACCATCTTCGTAGAAGCCCGGTTCAATGGAAACCACGTTGCCAGGCGCGAGTGCGACCTCGGCAAATTGTACCCGAGTGCCGATTCCTATGGGCCCTTCGTGAACGTTGAGATAGG
Source organism: Colletotrichum lindemuthianum (assembly GCA_001693025.2). Lineage (NCBI taxonomy): Eukaryota > Fungi > Ascomycota > Sordariomycetes > Glomerellales > Glomerellaceae > Colletotrichum > Colletotrichum lindemuthianum. The sequence goes on along the minus strand of MASP02000264.1, from coordinate 103,993 downwards.
AGCCAACGCCATGACCAGTGCCGTGACGATAATCTAAACCCTCCCTCTTGCACGTGCCAATAGTTAGCCTACGGGTTTGATGCATTAAGCTGCAGACAGTACCTACCCATAGGTGTTGCCGAGCCAAGCAGTCAAGCGCAAAGCCGGTCGTTCCCTTTGGAAATATTGCCGTGTCTAGGGCGATATTGCCCTTCAGGACAAGCGTATAAGCAAGCTTTTCAGCTTCGGAAGGCTGGCCAAAATGTAACGTTCTCGTCGTGTCGGTGGTTCCGTCGAGATACTGCGCGCCAGAATCGCACAGGTAGATGGCGGCAGGGTCAATGACCGAGCAAGCACCACGTTCTGGCTTGTAATGAATGACGGCCGCACTTGATAAGTTAGTCAGAAATTATTGCCGGGCGAGGCCGTTGCGCTGCCGCGGGATGATGTCCGGGATGAGGCCAGTGGCGACTTACTTTGCTCCTGTTGAAGAGATGGTATCAAAGGATAGACCAACGTAGTCTCTGTGTTTCGAGCGCAGCTGCTCAAGCTTGTCGGCGGCTTGTACCTCGTCCAGAACCGTCTTCTTGGCCACCAATTGGTCTTCGAGCCAGGCGAAGTATTCGATCAAGGCAGCGCCATCACGCACATGGCAGACTCTCATGCCGTCCATTTCTGTTGAGTTCTTGACTGCCTTGGAATCCCCAATAGGGCTGCGGACTTCATCGACATGACTGTCACCACCAAGAGAACGCTTCAAGGCCCAAGAGCCCTTCGTCGAGATAATGAACTGTTGAGCATAGGTGTTGTCAACAGACGACGAGCGCAGAGCATCTATGGCGCTGTATATGACCTCGTAAGGTTGTGTTGAAATGTTGTATGCTGCTAGGTAATCGCGCGTCTCCTGCCCGAGCTTCGACTCGTCGATGAACAGCGTGGCGGAGTGAGGGGTGATGATAGCGTACGCGAAAAACACGGGGTTGTAAGGGATGTCGCTGCCACGCAGGTTGAACAGCCAAGCGATCTCGTCTAGCATGGAAACAACAAAAGCTTGAGAATTTTTCTTGTCCAATTCGACTCTCAGATCCTTCAGCTTGGCCTTGACGTTCTTGCCGCAGAACCGGTCGGGCAACACAACAACAGGGTTTTTGGGACGAGCTGGGCGATCGGCAGCCCACACCAGGTCTACCAGATTCTCATCCAAGGCAAGGAGTTCAGAGCCTCCTGCTCTCTTTATTTTTTCGGCCAGCTTCTTGGCAATTGAGCCTGTGATGAGTTCCGGATCCACGCCAACTACCTTACCACCGGCGGATTGCTCGGCCGACCATTCCTGCCACGTAGGTACATCTTGAAGACCTTGTTTCAACAATAGCCAGTTCTGATCAAGTTGCTTAGAGGCCTGGTTGAAGTACCTGCCATCAGTGGCCACGGCGGCCTTGTCCAGGGTAATTATCGCGCAACCAGCTGAGCCACTGAAGCCTGATATGAACTCGCGACGGGCATCACAGCCAGCTATGTATTCAGAAGAATGGGAGTCCTCGGAGGGAACAACTGAGAGAAATTAGCTTCAGATGCGGTGGTCAGATCTCATAGCGAAGAAGCCAAGAAGTCTAATGCAAGACCAGCGGCAGTTGCAAGAGGCCCTCGTTATAGCTTGAGCAGGAACCCATACCATAAACGTCGACTTTGTGATTTTTCATCAGCTCCCTCAGCCTCGAAAGGCGGCCAGTGGTATCAACTTGCTCCATGGCACGAACTCGTAGGTCCTGCTGGGACAATGCGCGGAGGCTGACGCAGTAAGGCTGCCTAACGTGAGATGTACGCGGTTGGTAAATACCTGGACGCCACGAATGTCTGCTGGTTAGCCCGGGGCTGCGTAGGAGGAGCATGGGAAGACGATCGGGCAGAATGAGGGGAAAATGGCCTGGCCAGGCGATGTCCAAGCACGTTCTCGAAAACGGAAAAACTGAAGGAAGGAAGAAGAAAAGAGGGTGGGGGGGGGGGGGGGGGGGGGGTGGTAANNNGGGGGGGGGGGGTTAGTTAAGAGGCTCTGATATTCTAGGAATTATAAGTTAATAAGTCCACTTATTTCTCAGAGTTAGTATAGATAATCATAATTCCAGATACTTATACTATTTATTTATTATAATTTAAGTAAACTATATAAATTAACTATAATCTCTTAAGTTATAAATTATAAAGTTTAATATTTTATATATCTAAATAGTATTGTTATTTTTAACTTTAATTATAATATAAAACTTTAAATATTATAATTCTTATAGGGAATAGAATTATATTAGATAGTCTCTATAATATTATTATAAGTGTTAGTTTCACTAGGGGAAGGTATATTATATATATTATTATATATAGTATACTAATAGGATTAAAGGTATTAATATTTATAGTATGTAGCTTATAGGCTATATATAAGCTAGATCTAGATACTCTAAGTAATTAGTTACTAATTATCTAGTAGGTAGTAATAACTAGTAGCTAGTTATTATTAGTAGCTAGTTTCCACTACTAAGCTATACTATATAGTTAGTATATTATAGGATTCTAATAGCTTTATAGTTATTATATTACTAATACTAATAAACTTCTTTTTTACTTTTTAATTATAGTATACTATATTTCTATATATAAGATAAAGTTAATTAAATAATCTATATCTTTTAATTAAATAACTTTCTAAATTCCCTCCTTTTATTCTAAATAAATAACTTATCTCTCTATATAAACTATTATATCATTTATATTAATAAATCTTTCTAGAGTATAATTTAGAGATCTTTTAGTGAAAATATTAATAAGGTTATCCTTACTATTAATCTACTATATTTTATAAAGTTCTTAATATTTATATAATTACCTTAAAGCTATAATATTAATCATAAGTTTCTTCTCTTTTATAATATTAAATTTTATAAGGTACTTATATAGTAAATATAAGTTAATATAGATAATTTTAGAGATAGGAGAAAGGTTATAATAAGTTATAATCTTTTATAAAACTATAGTAATAATATATATAAAGTTTATATTAATAACTATAATATAGATCTCTAAAGTAAGTATACTTCTAGTTACTTTTTTAGTTTTAGTTAAAAAGTAATAAACTAAATTACCTCAGATTATAAACTTACCTTTACTAGTAGTTATCTTTTAGCTTAAAATTATTATAAATCATAATTAAAATAATAGGTTAATATTATTAGTAAAGAAGCTATCTATAAAAATATAGCGGTATATCTTAGAGAGATTAAGAGAGATAAAAATTAATTTTTAATCTAAGTATTCTATTTACTATTTAATATACTTATTAAAATAGTAATATTATTACTAGAAGGTTATTATTATTATACTATATACAAAACGTTAAAAAATACTTTAAGCTAGTAAATCAAAATAATATATAATTTATATATATATTATTTAATATATATTATTTAATATTGTTTTTTTGATTTTAGAGGGAGAGTATATTATTATTAAATATTAGTAGTATTAATTCTATAAGGAAGATTTTAGGTTTTACTATAAAGGAAACTTTTATTAGTTCTTTATCCTCTTATTAAGTAAAAATAATATTAGAAAAACTAAAAATATTATTAGTTTATATATTAATTATACTAAATATCTTATTATTAGGTTAAGAGATAAGGAAGTAAGAGTTATAAATAGATATCTCTATATATAACTATTCTTCATAATATTTTAAATATATTACTTACTAGTAAATATTAGTTTTAACTAAACTATAAAGTAGTTTAATAATTATTATTATAAATCCTAGAGGATATTAATCTTTAAAGTAAGTAAGTAACTTAACTATAATATATCTTATAAGTTTAGTTTTAGTTTAAATATAAATCTAAATAATATCTTTTAGCTAAAGGAAGAAGTTTTTATCTTTTATTAATATAAAGATAATAGCTATAATTAACTTTTAGCTACTTCTCTAAATTATAAGAGATTAAGTAAGGATTATAAGTTTCTTATTATCTCTAAAATTTTAAGTTATAAGCTTTAATTTCTATTATATTTAGTTACTGTCTTTATTCTTAATTTTATTAATAATTTAAGACTTAAAGATAATATAGTTTTTATAGAGAATAGAATTATACTAAATAATCCTAACTATATTATTATTAATAATATTTCCTATTTTCTTCTTTATTAACTTTTTAAAAAGAAAGCTAGAAGTAATAATAATTTCTTTTTAGTAGAAAAATTAAGAGAGAGTTAGATTAGCTTCTTTCTTAACTATAAGGAAAACTATAAATTAGTCTTATTAGTTACCTTCTTATTAAGAGAGGTTTTCTTAGTTAAATATAACTCTTAAGAGTTTAAGGAATAAATTTATTATTCTCTAATATTTAGTATATTTACTTTTATTAGAAAGTAGTAATATATTATTTTTAATATAAAAAGAGAGAATACTAATATCTTCTAATACCTCTAGAATATTAAGAAGTTTAAAGATAATAGAGAATAAGATTAAAATAAGTAAAACTTTTTAAGAAGAATCTCTAATTTTATTAATATTATTATCATTATATCTATATTAGAAATATTCTTATATTTCTACTAAGATATATAGTTAAGGAGAAATATTATTACTTTTATAATATATTTTTATAATAGTTAAGTGAAACTCTTAAAAACTATAAGGGAAGTTAATAATATATATCTTACTATAAGTAGTAAGTAAGTAGAAGAAGCTTTACTAACCTTTTTTTTCTACTATATATATATAAGAAATTAAAATAGGAGATTTATAACTTATAATATATTAGTATTATTAAAAGTAGCTATAATAATATTAATAATTCTTTTTATATACTTATAGTAGATAGTTTTAATTACTATTTAGACTATTTATATCTATAAGATTATTTCTAAAGATAAAATAGGATCTCCAGTAAGTTAGAAGTAAACTCTAAAGATAAGAAGTATAGATATAAGATTATTTAGACTAATAATATTATTTATTAACTTATAAGTAGCCTAAAGGTAATATTCTTATAATAATAATAAGTATTCTTAGTAGTAGATTTTATATATATAATAGAGAAAAGTATAGTAATATTCTATTTTACTAATATTATTATAAATTTTAATAGATATAATTCTGATAGTTAAACTTATTATTTTAGCTTCTAAGTAGAAATCTTCAGATTAGAAGTTTATTCTAATATTAATAGAGATAAAATTGGGTAAACCTAAATAAATATTAATTTAGTATACCTTAAAAGCTTCCTATATTAATTTTACTAAAATATTAAGTAGGAATTAAGTAGTATTAAAAGCTATAATTATATTAATAATATAAAAGATAAAATAGTTACTTTTAAAATAAAAGATATTAATAATAACTTTAAAGTTAAAGTTAATATTATTATAGAGGGTAAATTTAAATTAAAAGGAGGTAGTATTATATATCTGGTATTAATAGTAGTATTTTTTAAGGATTATAAAAGCTTCTTAATTAATAGGATATTCAGTTTTATAGAGAATTTCTTAAAAATATATAATAGATAGATATCTAAAGTGATAATAGAGTCTCTAGATCTTAATTTCTATTAGGTATAAAGAAGTAAATATCTCCTCCTTATCTAATAATATCTATAAATATCCTTATTTATATATAACTAGAATAACTTTCTCATTTTAATACAACTAGTTATAAATATTATTAAAAATAATATCTAGATAATTAATATTAGTAAAATATAATAGAAATAGAATCTTATAAGGAATTATATAGAATATTATTATACTAAATAGTATCAATATATTAACTATACTTATTATTTTTAGAAATATACTTCTTCTAAAATAAATAGAGATAAATCCTCCTCTAGAAGTTTTTAAGAGAATAGAGAGAAAGAAAGTTTATTTTAAAATATTAAACTAACAATAATTAGCTATAAAGTAGTTAGTAGTATCTAAATTAGATAAAATCCCTTAGAAACCTATATCTAAATAGTATCTTTTAAGGATAAATATAGATACTAAAATAATAATCTCTTTAGTTATATTATTTTCTTTTATTAGGATATAGATTACTATTTAGTTCTGGAAGATCTTTATAATCTTTTAACTATCTAGAAGTATAAATTATTCTTTAAAGTAAGAAATTATAAAATTATTTAAAAAATTACTTAGAAAACTAGATATTTTATATTAGTTTTTAAGTTAGTAATCTTATAAGTAATATACTACTATACTATCTTTAATAATAAGTTTATAAATATCTCTAAAATTATTAATTAAATTTTCTACTTCTTTATACTATATAAGAAAATAGTAATAAGTAGATACTAATATATCTACTATATAAAAGTTATATTTATATTAATTATAGAAGTCTCTTCTCTTATTAAGAAAATATCTTATTAACTAGTAACTAAATTTACTATATATATAATATTTTGTATTAGATTAACTATATAAAGTAGTAGAGATTAAATAATATCCTCCTTTAAATAATACTTAGAAGTATCCTTAATAGTTATATTAATATTCTTAGTAAGAAGTTTAAAATAATTTATATATTTAGTTAGTTTCATATTAATCTATACTAATTAATAAGGATCCCTCAGGATTATTAGTATCTTTAAGTATATATTAAGATATTATAGGAGGGAAGTTTATAGTAATACTAACTATAGATTATAATTAGTTACAGACTTCTTAGTATATTACTATAAAGCTAAAGAAGGCTAAGTAATATTCTAATACTCTTTAGTATATACTTAAGAGGTAGTTTTAAGAGCTAAAATTAGTATATTATTTAAGAGGGAAGGTTCTCTAAATATATATCAGCTTAATAAAAAAGATCTTAAATATCTTCTTTTTTATTTTATTTTAGTTATTAATAATAATATTTCTGAATATTATATTATACTAGTTAGTAAGGTAAACTTATTAATTGTTATTATTTTTAAAATAGTTTTTAATATAGTAAGCTATATTATAAAATATTATAAGATTGAGGAGGTTGCTAAAGTAGTTAAAATAGTATTTAAGAGCTTAGTCTTTCAGTATAATTAAAAACTTTTTAGCTTATATATAGTTAGATATATCTAACTTTAGATAGTAGTCTCTAAAAATATAGATCTTTAATTTAAAGATATTATAGAGAGCTTCTCTATATTTTATCTTAGAATATACATCTTTAATAAATTAGTTATATTCTTAGCTATTAGTATATTAATAGGGAGAGGTTTAATCTTTTAGTAATTATTTATAAAGTTAATATATAGGGGAGATACTATAAAGAGTAAAGTAGGAAGTTTACACTCTTAGTTCTAATTATAAAGAGGTTATTATTCTTATTAATCTTAAACGTCTTATTATTTAAGTTATCTTTATTATTAAGAAGTTAGATTTATTACTAATAATAATAAGTTAACTATAGATCTCTCTACTTATTAAGATATTTCTTAAGATTAATTCCTTAAAGTAGCTAGATAAATATTAAGTTTTATAAAATTTTAATAGGTTACTTTTTATTATTACTTCTAGATTATAAAATATATCTACTAAGTAAAAATAATATTATTAAGAAAACCTAATTAGTTATTAATAAGTATCTTAAAATTTTATAATTTTATAATTATCTCTTAGATTTTTTCCTTAGTCTATAGGATAAACTTATCCTACTTTATTAAACTTATAAATATTTAATAAATCTATTTACCTTTTATATTAACCTTAATATTATAAATGGGGAGAATATTCTATAAATACTAAAATATTTATTTATCTATAATAATCTATATATCTTCTAACTAATCTTTAAAATTATCCTTAGAGAAATTAAGGAAGTCTCTATTAAAGAGGTAATTATATATATATATTATTATAATCTATATTATTTAGTTATTAATTTAGTTAGAATTATATTTTATAATAGAATTAAAAACTTTTTACTTACTAAAGATCTTACTATTAAGAAGGAACTCTAATTTTATTAGTATCCTTACTTTTAAAAAAGTTATATTACTTATTATACTAAAGTTTTTAAAAAGTGCTCTAAGAAATTCCACTAGTTTAGATATTTTACTAGTTATTTCCTAACTATAAGGAAATTATAAAGAAATATAAATTAAAAGAAGAAAAATAGAGAGAGATAGGAAATTCTATTTTTACTATTTACTAATTCTATTTATTAGTATTATATAGATAAAATTTAATTTTAAAGAGGGAGACTATCTATTAGTTAAATAAAGAAAGAGAGGAAAGAGAATAGAAAAATATAGAGAAGAAAAAGAAGAATATAAAAAGATTTAGAGAGATTTAAAATATTATAAATCTCTTTATTATAGAAATCTAGTAAATTTTATAATAAAGATATTTAATAAATATACTTATATAAGATATTCTTAATATTTCTTCTATAAGTTTATCTTAAATATAAGTAAGTATCTAGTTATTAGAATTAAGATATATTAATATAATTATTTAAAAAATATTATCTTACTTTAAGTTAAGTGAGAGGTTATTATTAAAAATATTTAAATAAATTAAGAGATTAGTAATCTTACTTTAAATTAAACTTAATAATCTTTTATTATTATTTCTATCTAAATAAATTTTACTAATCTGCAGTAAATAGTAATAATAAGGTTAACTACTAATTAGTATTAGTTTCACTAGGAGAAAGTATATTATATATATTATTATATATAGTATACTAATAGGGTTAAAAATCTTAATATTTATAGTATATAACCTATAGGTTATATATAAGCTAGATCTAGATACTCTAAGTAATTAGTTACTAATTACCTAGCGGGTGGTAATAACTAGTAGCTAGCTGTCACTAGTAGCTGGTCTCCGCCACTAGGCTACGCTATATAGTCAGTATACTATAGGGCTCTAATAGCCCTATAGCTATTACGCTACTGATAATAAGTAATATTCTTAGCTAGATATCTCTTTACCTATTCTATACTCCTTTAGTTACGAGTAGCTATATAGATTTCGAGGGGATTTTAATTTTATTATAAAGATACAGAAAAGTAATAGACTATAGAATACTTAGCTTTCGTAAGCTTTTTATTTTATCTTATCTTTAAGAAGTTTATGAAAGTTCTTAACTCTATAATCTTAATAGTTACTTTTAGCTATATATATTAAGCTTTAACTTTACTGAGGTTTTTATTATATAGATTATTACTATAAAGTCTTCCTCTACTATAAGGTTAAATATTATAACTAAAAGTATAATTATCTATAAGAATAGGTAATTCTATTACCATTTAAACTAGTTATAAGCTAGTATTAGTATAAATACTATTAGTAGGTAAATTTTACAGTTCGAACTATATATAGGATAAAAAGCTTAAATACTACTATAGATATAAAGCAAAAGTAACTAAATAAGTAATTTTCTTAGAAAAAGCTAATAGCTTACTCTCTATCATAACTATTAGTAGATATATTACCTTCGAAAGTATATCTTTAGCCCTCCTACTTCCTTTAGCCCTCTTACTTCTACTAACTACTTAAGCTAGATTCAAGCTAATCTAATACTAAACTCCTCGTAGCTATAGTAGTTAATATATCTATTCTATATTAATCTTTTTATAGATACTAAATAAACTATAGCTTCTTCTATATTAACTCTATATTCTTATATCTCTATATTATCTATGTAGAATTTCAATATCTTAGGAGATTTAATTAATACTAACTATAGCTAGTCTATTTAAATATCTATTACAATCCTAATATCTATAGCCTTAACATCCTCAATATACTCTACCCACCCCCGAGATACAACTATATACTTCTAATATACAGATTCTATATTAATAATAAAAAGCTATTTACTACTAATATTAAAGTTCTCTACTACAAATAAAAATTAACTTATAATCTGTATATAAATATAATAGATTTAGCTTACTTACTAGTAAGTAATCTTATTATATTATATATAGCTAATAGATAATATATATATATATTGCTATATTTACATAAATCTAATATAGTTGGATAGTATTTAAAAGCTTCGTTATTATAATAGTATAGTATTCTAAAGTATCTAGTAGAGTATTAAGAAATAATATATAATATATTTTTAATACATAATATACTACATATTACATATTACAAATACAAATACATTATATATATTTGTAGTATATTAGGTTTATTTTCCTAATACATATATGTTTAATATAATACAAATATATATATTAGTATTAGTATCATCTATAAATTATAATATAATATATATTAAAAATATATTAAAGTTGATTATTATATTCTATTATATACTCTCTTTTCTATACTATAAATACTACCTAAATACTAGTAAATATACTAAATAAATATATATATATATATATATATATATTTAAATATAAGTATAAAACTAAACAGTAATATATATATTGATTTGCATTTTGAGATGAAATTATCTATTATCTAATATATAATCTATATAAAACTATAAATATACTATATATCCCGCTGAGGCTCTCGCTATATAGATTACTACCACGAGGTCTTTCTCTACTGTAGGGTTAAATATTACAACTGGGGGTATAATTATCCACAATAATAGGTAATTTTATTACTATTTAAACTAGTCATAAGCTAGTATTAGTATAAATGCTATTACTAGGTATATTATATAGTAAGAATCATATGTAGAGTGAAAAGCTTAGATACTACCACGAGTATAAAGTAAAAGTAACTAAATAAATATACTATATATATTATATTCTATTTAGTATTAAGAAATTATAAGTATAATATTATAGATATTTATATTCATTAGTATATAGATATTTTACAAACTTTAACTAAAAGTAATATATATAAAGCTATTTATTCCTCTATAACTAGTTAGATCCAATTAAAGTATTTAAGAGATATATTCAAAATACTCTATAATTCTACTATTTATTTATAAGAATACTTGAATTTTACTATTAATAGTACTATTGCTCTAATTAGTAATATATATTATATTTTATATATCAAACTTAACTTATATACTACTTTAGTTAATAAAGTTAATAAGATAAGTAGTTAAGTAGTTTTTTAATACTACTTAAATATAAACTTGAATAAATAAATAACCACTTTAAAATGCTATTATAAGGAGATAAAGTAAGTTAAAATTAATTCTTTATATTTTAGAAATAACTAAAACTAACTAAATAATGAACATAACCTACTAAATAGTAAAAGGAGAATAAAGTCAAGTTTTCTATTGTAGATATTTTAACTATATAATATTTATCTACCCCACTAACTTCAGTAGCTATAGAATCTAACTTTGATTAATTAGGTAGTTTTATTACTCATAGACAATATAGTTTAAAATATAAAGCTTAAAGATAGTAAATAATACTAAAAGGTAAGTTTAATTATAATAATAAACTATATAGTAATTATAAGTTATTCTTTCCGAAATTAGATACAGATTAACTTAACTATAGAGATATTTTAGAGAATAAATTAGGTTTTACTACTAAAGAGAATACTAATAATAATAATAGTAATATAGAGAAAAGTAATATAGAAATACATATAAATAATAATTAATATATTAGGGTTAGATATTTTCTTTCTACTATTACTAAATATTAGTACTTTATTTTATACTAATTTCTTAGTAGTTACTACTTAATAGCTCAGAATTACGTTTCTAAAATTAATAATACTTTGAAATTAAGTTTCTCTATTATAAAATAATACATAACTGTGACTATAACGATTTTAGATTACTTAGACTTTACTTTATTAATATTGCTATATACTTTACTTATTACTATAACCTTAATTTGGTATATAATATTACCGATAATATAAATATAGATATATATCATATATTTGTAATATATTAGATTTCGAAATATTACAAATGTTAATACACATATTACATATAATATATTACAAATATATATATTTCTATTTGTATTAGATGTATTTGTATTATTGTAATGCTCTGGTATCTAGTGACTGATATTACTATAGTATATTACTATTAAGCTATTATCTGATAAATATTTAGTCTCAAAACTTATTAGCTGAATATACTAAATTATATAATAGCTAAATTAGAGTCTTTTAAATATACATAGGCTACCTATTAATTATAATGTTTAGGATAACGTTACTAAATTTAAATCTAATAAACTAATATCCTTCGTAATAGTGATTATAGCTAGATATCTTTTTACCTACTTTGTAGCTTTTTAGTTAAAGATAGCTATATAGCTTTAATGTAAATTGTAATTCTACTAAAAAGATATAAGTATAGAGAAGCAATAGATTATAAAATATTCAGCTCTTAATAGTCTATCATATTATATTTTAAAGAGACTTATAGAGATTCTTAATCTTATCATTTCAGGAGATACCTTTCGCTATATATATTAAGCGTTAGACTTACTGATACTATTAGTATACAGATTATTACTCTAAAGTCTTTCTCTACTATAAGGTTTAATATTATAACTAAAAGTATAAATATCTATAATAATAAGTAATTATATTATTTTTGAAATATTAAGTTAGTATTAGTATAAAGACTATTCCTATAAATAATATATAGTTAGAAGTATATATAGAGTGAAAATCTTATATACCACTATAGATATAAAGTAAAAGTAGCTAAACTAATAATATCTTAACTTACTTTTTATTTACCTATTAAAATAGTAAAACAGATATTATAATAATATTCTTTTTATAGAGATTACGTAGGAATAACAAATTTAACTACTTCTTGACTATAGAATATACTAGCTATTAATATTAAAGCTATTCATTATCTTTTAGGAATCTTTAAATAGTTTCTATAGTATATCTCTGGTGGTAATAGTATTCAAAAGAAAGCTTATATTATATTAATTATACTACTAAAATATATAACTTGTTAAAAGATATATAGTATTTAAGAACTTATCAGCTATATTCAATATTAATAGCTATAATTTCTAAATAATTACTTCTTTATAGTTAAGAGGAATAATTTAGTTTAGTATTCCACCACTAAACTTACTTTTATAACTACTAAAAGGAAATAAAGTTTATAGCTGAAAAGTAATATTATAGAAATATAACTTAGCCTTTTTACCTTTTAAGATTATAATGTAAATCTTAATATCTCTATAGTTCTTAATAAATACTAGCTTAATATTATATTAAATACAATTTCCAGAGGAAGCGTCTTAAAGAATTACAAGATATTTAATATCTTAAAGAATATAAACTAAGATATCTAAATTAAGAAGGAATAAATTTTAGTAAGAATACTACTAAGGTTCCTCTATATAGTAAGCTTACTATATAATATTATAGTTACTTCAGCTGGAAAGCTAACTATATATTTACTATAATCTAACATCTTAAATTCTCTTCAAGAAATTTAGATTTAAAGTTATTTTCTATTTAATTCTCTCTTTTACTACAGTGTTTAGTATCTAGCTTTTATATGTGAGTAATAGATATATATAATAGTAATATAAAAGTTAATAGTCTTTACTATATTTAAGAAAATATAGAACTTTATCTAAATTATTAAAGTATTTCTTCCTATCTTAAAAGTTTAAGTTACTATTTATAGCCTCTAAGGTAATATTGAATACTCTATATCTAATTTTACCTTAATAGAAAGCTTCAGAAAGCTACTATATAGACTCTATAATAGCTAAGATAACTTTATTTAGTAGTATTATATTTATTTAACTATAAATTATGAATATATAATTCTAAATATAGATTTCAATTAGTAAGTAGGTTTAGTAAAGATTTAAACTTATTAATTTAAAATACCTGTATAATAGAGAAAGTATAGCTAATTACTTAAGCTTTATATAAAGTATTTTACTACTTTTAAAACTGTATTTTAGTTACTATTCTTATAGTAAGTTATTTAAATCTGGGAAACTAAAGTATGTTATAATATATAGTAGCTATATATTAAAGATAGAAGTTATTTATAACACTAAAGTAATTATAGAAATTAGTTACCTATATAGCAAGATCCTCTTTTATATTATAATATTAATACTAAAATATCTTACTTATATACTTAAGAATCTAAGTTATTATATAAATCTAGTTAAACTATTTATATTCATATTCTTAAGTTCTTATTAAGTAGAAATTATAAATAGTTATATACGTTTTAAGGGTTTTCTCTAAAAGATTTATAATATTCTGGATACAGACATTATGAATAATCTTAAGAGAAAGTTAAAACTTCTTAAAATATATTAACTTTATAAAAGTAAATTTATTAAGAGTATTAGGGGTAGTTAAAGCCTCCAAAATACTAGTTTCAGATATTATTATAAATGCAGATATTATTATAGATATTTTATTCTTTTTTACTTTAGGGAAGGTTTATATAAGAAGCTTTCAAGAGGCTTCTAACTTAAGGTCTTTTTAAGTAATCACTTTAGAATTAAGGTGGTTCTATAGATTATAAGTTCTAACTTTTACGTGAAAGATATTATATTAGGTAATTTACTAGTTAGCTTTCTTAAGTATTGAAATCGAGATATCTTTAGTATATATCTTAGTATTTAAGATATCTAAAATTATTATAATATATATATTTTTCCTCATAGCTTTTCAGTATTATAGAACTCTTATTTATTATATATAGTTAAAAGGTAAAATCTGGTATATATTATATATAACTAAATATAGCTATATATACTATATCAGACTTTATTTCGGCTGGTTTAAGTAGGTTGAGGCCTATGGAGATACTATAAGTGCCTGAGGCTTAAATAGTGTAAACTCTGCCGCTCGAATATATTATTTCTAATAAGTTTACATCCACACAGCGAAGGTTATATGCAGCATATAATTACTCCTAATAGGTAAACTAACAGGTATAGAGTATACTATAAAGGTACAACTCTTATGACATAGAATTAGTTAATAAGTAGCAAGTAAATACTATTACCTTAGCCTTTAAATAGTCTGGTAAGATATAATAGTAGTTACACCACTAAATCTGTAAGTTACATAATAGTTTAGTTATAACCTATAACATCCTTTAGACTTTAGAGACCTATAGTTATAATATATAGCTATCTAAAATTACTATAAGCTAGTTCTCAATTTTATATAAAGTGGTATGCCTATTAAGTAGGTTATATAGGCAACTGGAAGGCCTTAAGTAATCTTAATATTTATAGATTATAGATAGAGTAGGTAATAGTAATAATATTAAACTTACTATATGCATACTACTGGATAAACACTTTACTATAAGCTTTATAAAGAAGAATTATTATTTAAGAAGATACATAAGTATCATTATAGTTACTATCTTGCTGGTAGCTATATTACTTACTTCAGCCGCTTATATTAATCTGGCTAGTATAGATGTGATTATATACTTACCAGAGGATATATTTACAGAGAGTATATTTTCAGAAGCTATATATTCGGAGGCTGTAGGTATTCTTAATACTGTTGCGGATACTAAATACTTAGTGGATATCTATTATAATAAGGCTATTTCTAAAACCCCAGTCTTACTTTCTGATAAATAGAAGAGGTAGAAGTTAGAGAATTATAAGAATATAGCTAAAAGCCTAGGTGAGAAAAGGCAAAGTAGTTAAAGGTAGACTTCTGTAGGTTATAAGTTTTTAACTTATATAGGTGTGAAGGGCTGGCCCCCGACCGGGGGGCGTAGCGTTGCAGCTAATAACGTCTCAGCCTTCAGTACCTATATGTGCGGGCGCGCGCACACGAACAGTACTACCAATTGAGCCATATCGTATGGCCTCGTCAAAAGGTACGTAACAATAAGTCGTCCACTTGTCGTCTGGCTGCACTTAAGTAGGGTGTTCTGTAGTATGTTCTATATGGGGCTGGCCCGTAATACTACCTCCCCTCTCCCGCTCCTGCCGCGTCGCGCTACCTGCCTGTTGTGGCCTCACGGTAGGGGCTTCCGAGCGCTTAAGTAATATACCCCTAGCGTCGCTGTTAGCTAGGGAACATCCATACGTAAATCGCTATATGTAGCTACGGATCGAACCCTAGACTATTGGGGTGACTTGTTGTATGTGAAGGGCTGGCCCCCGACCGGGGGGCGTAGCGTTGCAGCCAATAACGTCTCAGCCTTCAGTATCTATATGTGCGGGCGCGCGCACACGAACAGTACTACTAATTGAGCCATATCATATGGCCTCGTCAAAAGGTACGTAACAACAAGTCGTCCACTTGTCATCTGGCTGCACTTAAGTAGGGTGTTCCGTAGTGTGTTCCGTACGGGGCTGGCCCGTAACAATAGGCTAACTAATAGTAACTATAAGAGGATTTTATTCTATAGAGGCCTAATAGCCTCAAGCTTCTATTAATCATATAATTATAGCTATTCTGGCTCTCTATATAGGCTATAGGGAACTATAGTCTTGCAGTGGGATACAGAGGGTATACCACTATATATATAGCAGTATATATAGTTACTGCATACCCTAAAGTATAGTGTAACTAATAATTAACTTCTAAATATAGATAAAGTAGAATCTACCTAATTATTAGTATTCACTACTATTTTATATATAAATTATAAGAAACTAATATTTTACTTTTAAACTTAGTAGTCTATATTCTTAAGTATTCACTAGATTGAAAATATAGTTCTTATGAATATCTATCTTTTATATATTTTAAGCTTATAAATTACTTTTCTAGTTAGTATTTATTCCTAACTATTGTAATTTTACTACCTAAAGTTTAATTAGTAAATAAGTTATAGTTAATAAAATTCCGTTAGTTATATATCTTAAAGTTTTAAATAACTTTAATCTTACTAAAGTAAGTTTACTTTATATTTTAAGTTAAATAGATATATAATTATATAAATAGCTTATATATAAATATTAGTAGCGTAATAGCTATAAAGCTATTAGGGCTTTATAGTATACTAACTATATAGTATAACTTAGTAGTAGAAACTACTACTACTAGTAATAACTAGCTACTAGTTATTACTAGCTACTAGGTAATTAGTAAATAATTACCTAGAGTATCTAAATCTAGCCTATATCTAACCTATAGGCTATATACTATAAATATTGATATTTTTAACCTTATTAGTATACTATATATAATAATATATATAATATATTTTCCCCTAGTGGAACTAATATAAATTAGTAGTCAATTTTACTATTACTACTAACGGTAGATTAGTAAGGTTTATTTAGGTAGAAATAGTAATAGAAAATACTTAAGTTTAACTTAAAGTACAGCTACTAATTTCTTAATCTATTTAAATATTTTTAATAATAACCTCTCGCCTAACTTAAAGTAAAATAATATCTTATTAATAATTATACTAATATATTTTAATTTTAGTAACTAAATATCTATCTATACTTAAGATTAACTTATAGAAGAAATTCTAAATATATTTAATATAAATATATTTATTAAATATCTCTATTATAAAACTTAATGGACTTCTATAGTAAAGGAATTCACAGTATTCTAAATTTCTAAATTTCCTTATAGTTTTCTTTTTCTTCTCTATATTCTTCTATTCTCTTTCCTTTCTTTCCTTATTTAACTAGTAGATAATTTTCCTCTCTGAAATTAAATTTTACCTATATAATACTAATAAATAGAAATAGTAAGTAGTAAAAATAGAGTCTTTAATTTATCCCCTTCTTTTCTCTTCTAATTTATATCTTTTTATAATTTCCCTATATTTTAGGAATAATAAGAAAAATATCTAAGTTAGTAGAACTTCTTAGAAGATTTCTTAAAACCCTTAATATAATAAGTAATATAATTTCTTTAGGAATAAAAATACTAATAGAACTGAAGCTGTTTCTTATTAGTAAGATCTTTAGTAAATAAAGAGCTTTTAATTTTATTATAGAGTATAAGTTTACCTAAATTAATAACTGAATAGTGTGGATTATAGTAATATATATATATATATAATTACCTTTTTAGTAAAAATCTTTTAAACTTCTTTAAAGATAACTTTAAGAAGTAGCTAGAGAAAGTATAGATTACTGTAAATAAATAAATACCTTAGTATTTATAGAATACTCTCTTTATTTATAGTATTAAAGTTAATATAAAAGGTAAGTAAATCTACTAAATTCTTATAATTCTAATAAAATAAAATAAGTTTATTCTATAAATTAAGAAAGAAATCTAAGGAATAGTAATAAAGTTATAGAATTTTAAGATACTTATTAATAACTAACTAGACTTTCTTAATAATATTACTTTTACCTAATACTTATATTTTACTCTCCAGAAGTAGTAATAAAAGGTAATTTATTAAAATCTTATAAACCTTAATATTTATTCAGCTACCTTAAGAGACTAATTCTAAGAAGTATCTTAATTAGTAAAGAAATTTATAATTAATCTACTATTATTAGTAATAAATATAATTCCTTAGTAATAAATATAACTTAAATAATAAAGTTTTTAAGATTAATAAAATTAAAAACCTCCTTATAATTAGAATTAATAATATAAACTTCTTACCCTACTTTCTGTAACTTCTTTTCTATTTATTAACTTTATAAATAATTACTAAGAGACTAAACCTCTTCCTATCAATATACTAATAGCTAAGAATATAATTAATTTTATAAAGATATATAACTTTAAGATAAAATATAAAGAAGCTCTCTATAATATCTTTAAATTAAAAATCTATATTTTTAGAGATTATTATCTAAAGTTAAATTTATCTAACTATATATAGACTGAAGCCTTTTTTATTATCCTGAAAAACTAGGCTTTTAAATATTACTTTAACTACCTTAGTAATTTCCTTAATTCTATAATATTTTATAATATAGCCTACTATATTAAAAACTACTTTAAAAATAATAAGAATTAATAGATTTACCTTACTAACTAGTATAAAATAATATTCAGAAGTATTATTACTAATAATGAAGATAAAATAAGAAACAATATACTTAAGATTCTTTTTACTAAGCTAATATATATTTAGAGAATCTTTCATCTTAAAATAATATACTAATTCTAGCTTTTAAAACTATTTCTTAAGTATATACTAAAGGATATTAGAATACTAGTTAGCTTTCTTTAGCTTTATAGTAATATACTAGAAAGTTTATAATAAGTTATAATTTACTATAAGTAGTATTATAAGCCTCCCTCTTATAATATCCTAATATATACTTAAAGATAGTAATAATTCTGAGGGACTCTTATTAATTAATATAAATTAATATTAAACTAATTAAATATATAATTTACCTTAAAGCTTTTATTAAGAATATAAATATAGGTATTAAGAATACTTCTTAATATTATGTAGAGGAGGAAATTACTTAACTTTAATTATCCTATATAGCTAATTTAATAAAAAATACTATATATAGTAAACTTAGTTACTAGTTAATAAGATACTTTCTCAAAGAGAGAGGAAATTTCTATAATTAATATAAGTTAAACTTCTATATAGTAAATATATTAGTATCTATTTATTCTTATTTCCTTATATAATATAAGGAAGTAGAAAGCTTAAATAAGAACCCTAAAAATACTTATAAAATTACTATTAAAGATAATATAGTAGTATATTACCTCTAAAACTACCAGCTTAAAAATTAATCTAAGGTATTAACTTCTTTAAGTAACATTTTAAATAACTTTATAATTACTTACTTTAAAGAATAATTTATATCCCTAGATAATTAAAGAATTATAAGAATTCTTCAGAATTAAGTAATAATCTATATTTTAATAAAAGAAGATAATATAATCAAGAAAATTACCACTCTAGTATTTATATTTATTCTTAAGGAATACTATTTAAATATAGGTTTCTAAGGAATTTTACCTAACTTAAATACTCCTAAGTATTTTATAGCTAGCTACTTTCAGTTTAATATTTTAAAATAAACTATTTTTTCCTCTATTCTCTTAAAAGCTTATAGAGGAGAATTAATTTCTATTTATTTTAGAGGAGGTAAACTTATAAAGATAATAGATATAGTTAATATACTTATACTACTTAATATATTAATATTCTATATAATTCCTTATAAAATCCTATTTCTCTTATATCTTACTAATATAAATTACCGTAATATTACTTTTAATAATATTTATAATTAGTTATATTAAAATAAGCAAATTATTCTAATTATATATATATAGAAATATCTATAGATATTATTAGATAAGGAGAAGATACTTACTTCCTTATACCTAATAGAAATTAAGATCTCGAGATTCTATTATTACTTTAAATATTTATTTATTATATATTTTTAAGGGAAGGGCTGATAGTTTGCTCTCTATTATAACTATTAGTGTATATATTACCTCCTGAAGTATAATTTTAGCCCTCCCACCCCCCTGCCAACTGCTGCTGCTAACCTTAAGTTAATCTAGGCTTAAATTTCTTATAGTTATAGTAGTTAGTATATCTGCCCTATATTAACCTTTTTAAGAATAAATAACTAAAAAATTCCTTCTATATTAACTTTATATTCTTACATCCTTATATTCTTATATTCTTATACTATATATAATTTCAATATCTTGAGAGATTTAATTACTGCTAACTATAGTTACTCTATTTAAATACTTATTATAACTTTCATATCTGTAACCTTAATCTTTTTACTATATTCTACTTACTTCTACGATAAAACTTTATATCTCTAATATAAAAGTTCTCTACTACTAATATAAGCTAACTTATAAGCTTTATATAAGTATAGTAGAACTCAGCTTACTCTTATTAGTAAATAATCTTAATATATTAATTAAATGTAGCTAATATATAAATAATAGTTATATAGATATAAATATTTCTAATATAGCTAGATAGTTTTTAAAATCTCTATAATTATATCACTATAATATTATAAAGTATTAGGTAATTAATATTACTTTTTAGTTACTTTTACTCTATACTTATAGTGGTACTTAAGCTCTTTACTCTATATATAGTTCTAACTGTAAAATCTACTTAGTAACAGTATTTATACTAATACTAGCTTATAACTAGTTTAAATAGTAATAAAATTACCTATTATCATAAATAATTATACATCCAGTTATAATATTTAACCCTATAGTAGAGGAAGACTTTATAGTAATAATCAGTAAAAGTCTCAGTAAGGCTAGAACTTAATATATATAGCTAAAAGTAACTATTAAAGTTATAGGATTAAGAATCTTTATAAACCTCTTAAAGATAGAATAAAATAAAAAGCCTGTGAAAGCTAAGTATTTTATAATCTGTTACTCTTCTATATCTTTATAATAAAATTAAAACTCCCTTAAAATCTATATAGCTACTTATAACTAGAGAAGTATAGAATAGATAAAGAAATATCTAACTATAATTACTATATTAAAAACTATCAGTTTATTAAACTAAACCTTACTGAAATTATCCTCAATATTTTACTTAATAGGTAGTCTATAAATATTTAAAAGAAAATTATATAGTTATTCTATAATCTACTATATTAAGCTAACTATTTTAGTAACTAGTTATTAAATAGATAATATCTTAATATTAATATAAAGGGCTGGACCTAAACTTATTTAACTAGAAGGTAGCGTAAAATACTATTTATTTAGAACTAAGGAGTAGAAGAGAAGCTTTCATGAGTATATAGAAAAGTCTGTATATATAATACTATATAGAGCCTACTAGGGCCCCACTTAGGTAAGAGGGTTAGTTTTAGATACTTAGGTATAGCTTTAGCTAGATATCTAGATATAGTATATAATATTACCTCCCTTCTCTCTAGCTACTATCCGGTTAGAGGCTATAGGCTAGGTTTCTATTATTATTTATAATTAGCTTATATATCACTTTATACTACTTTAAGGCTACTATATCTATAATAATATTAATAGGCTCCTATATAGAGTTTATATATCCTTCTTATTTAATAAGTATTTCTTATTAGTATCCTCTTCCTATTTAGTATATCCTTATAGTAAGAATATTTTTAACTAACTATTCAGCTTTCTTATTATTATCCACTAGTAGTAGTAACTAGCTATTAATTATACCTTACTTAGGT
Source organism: Colletotrichum lindemuthianum (assembly GCA_001693025.2). Classification (NCBI taxonomy): domain Eukaryota; kingdom Fungi; phylum Ascomycota; class Sordariomycetes; order Glomerellales; family Glomerellaceae; genus Colletotrichum; species Colletotrichum lindemuthianum. Next base: position 81,950 of record MASP02000264.1, on the reverse strand, counting down.
AGTAGATTAGTAGTAACCTTCTAGAGTAAATCTATATAGAATTATAAGTAAATAGACTCTAAAGTATTTAACTCTATAATATATAGTAAGAGAATAATCACTATTTTATACTTATAATATAGTTAGGCTAGCTTTTAGCTTAGCTTTAGTAACTTATAGGTAGATATATTCAACTATATTTTATTACTAACTTAATATTAATCTGTGGGGGACTAAGTTTTATTTACCTAAGCTTCTAACTTCTACTAAGTAGTAGCTATCTTTATATAGATATATATTATTACTAACTATATCCTCTTAATTAGCTAGTAGGCTACAGCCTTATTACTACTAAGTAGCTTTATATACTCTTTAGTAACTAGAATAAAGTTAATATAATATTTATAATCTATAAAGAAAAANNTATACTACTAGTTATAGAAAGCTAACTATATAATAAGTAGTAAGTTACTTTAGTTATCCTGAAACTAATATATAAATATTCTTAAAATTACTTAGATCTTCTAATTATACTATTCTATAATCCTATTAGTTTATAAGTAGTAACTAATACTTAATAGATATATAATACTTATTAATCTATAGAATTCTTTCTAGAAGTAACTTACTTAGTTAGACTCTCTATTACTTATAATAGAATATAATATTCTATAAAATCTATAGTAGTAACTGAGAAACCACTAGGTATATACTTCTACTTTTATTATATTTATCTCTTTTAGTATAGAGATTTTATTTAGTTAATTAATAATAACTTAGAGGTAATAACTACCTTATCTTTTTGTGGGGGTAAGTTAGTAATAAAATCTATTAATAAATTAGAATATAACTAGTTAGATATTAGTAGGAG
>MASP02000264.1:52870-81075 GCA_001693025.2 Colletotrichum lindemuthianum | reverse complement strand
AGATTAGTAGAACTATTAGCTTATAATCTCTAGTATATTATTATATTCTAGGTAGCTTATAGGGAAGAAGTTATATAATTTCTATATTAGCTTAATTTTAAGTTTATTAAGAAAGTTATTATTCTTTTTACTACTTAGTATCTAAAATCTCTCTCTAAAAATAAGCTATCTTAGTATATTAATAGTATACTTAGTAATCTAGATTTTTATATAGAAATTAGGAGGAAAACTATACTCTCTCTACTAAACTGCTATAAATATCTATTAATATAAGGAGTCTCTCTCAGTAGTATAGTCTTATATCTCCTATAGATCTGGTTTTCTTTTAAAAATCTAGATATTAGTAATATTTATATATTCTACTTAGGATTCTATAGAGATAGTAATATTTAGGATAATTTATATTATCTATTCTTATTACTTCTTATTATCCTACTTCTTAGGAGTATTCTATTTCCTCTAGGAGAGAATATTAGAAGCTACTACTTAAATACCTAACTGATACTTAAGGTAAAAATTATATTAAGATAATTTCTCTACTTATTAGTTCTACCTCTCTATAAACTATTATTTCTTTATAAAATATTTGAGGTTTTTATAATTAGTAAGAATCTTAAACTTCTTAATACTCTATAGTTTTACTCTATATATTTATAAGTAAGTTAGTATTATAAGAAACTTCTTATTATAGATTAGGTAATTAAACTTTATAGAAGTTAGACGTAAGGAGTAGAAAGCTACTAAATACCTCACTCTAACTTTATTATCTTATATTAATATACTTCCTAAGGTAAACTTAGAATAGGTAATCCTTATTATTATTAAGATATTAAAGTTAAATATCTATAATATTAATTCTGAAGTAAAGAGGTATTTTAATATTAGGAAAACTTCTTACTATTCTAATTCCTAATAGAAAAACATACGTTTCTAAGTTAGATAGTTTAGAAACTTTATAATAATACTATATTATAGTATAAAGACTTTATAATATTTTATAAACCTAAGGAAACTATAGATATCTTTTAGTAAGCTAGAAGGAAGTTAGTTAGTAATAATTTCTAATTTCTCTAAATTATAAGAGAGACTTTTTCTAGTTAATATAAAAACTTAATATACTTAACTATAATAATAGAGAATTTATATTTCTTTAAATCTAACTTTAGATTTATATTAATAAAGTAGTCAAGTATTTAGTAGACTTTCTCCTTATATTCTTTTTATAAATTACTAATATAAATAAGGATATTATTAATATATACTATAATAAAATTACCTAGAAATTATTATAGATAGCTATTAATATACTACTAGAATATAATAGAAATATTAGTAAGTCTAAAGGAATATACTATCTACTTAAAGAGATTATAATATATCTAGAAAGCTATTTTCTCTTAATCTACTTTATTAATCCTAATCTTATAGAATATAGTAATAATATTAAGTTTAGTATATTAGTAAGCTATAGTAAGCTTCTAGAGGATCTTTAATATAAGAGGGAGAGGATAATAATCCTTCTTTATAATTATATTAAAAACTTTATAATTTATATAGAAGTATATCCTTCTACTTAACTTCCTTATAAAGAGGATTAGAATATTAATAGAGAAGCTACTTACTTTAATAAACTTCTTATTAAGTAGGTTCTCTACAGTCTTCTTAAATATTAGAAGTTTCTCTTATAATATACTATAGAGAGATCCCTATAGAAAATCTAGTTTCTATCTCTTATTATTAGAGATTAGTAAGATATAGTAATCTATCTCTAGTTAGCTAGAAAGTAGTTAATATACTAAATCTAAATAAAAGAGATCTAGGAATTCCTTGAAGACATTTACAGAAATATAATCTCTTAAATTTATCTCTACTTTTAGAATTAATATTTTCTTAATATCTATAAAACTAATAAATATAATTTAGTAGAAGTTTAGTATATTATTAATATACTATATAGTATATTAGCAGATAAATATAAATAAATTAGTATTAAGTAGGTAAACTAACTAAATCTCCTTGAGTTATGTTAGCTTATCTTAATATTCTAGGGAAGCTATTATATTACTTTTTCTGTAAATTATCTATTAGGCTTCAGTATTAAAGATAATATAATTATTTTCTATCTATAGTTATCTAAAATATAGAAGTAACTAGAAGCTCTCTATAATATATATATAGATCTTCTATATATAGTTACTAACTTCTAAAGTTAGAATAGCTACCTCTTAAGTATTACTAAGTAATAACTTAGTAGTATATTTCCTTATCTATCTTTTTAACTTATTAATTAGTAGAAAATAAAATTTCTTTATAAGAAAGATAATAATAATAATATAGATATTATAATCTATATTAATATGTATATTAATAAAGTAATTTCTATTAATTCTAATCTAAATAGTAGCTAACTACTAGTAACTTATTTATTCCTTTTCTTATTATTTCCCCTATCTTATTACTTCTATTTTAGTTAGCTTTAGAGTCTAACTTTACTCTAAAGTTACTTTTTTCCTGAATCCTTACTATTACTAAATAAGGTAATACTATCTCTCTAGTTATCTCTAATATAATCTGAAATAGCTATAGTTTTTATAACTTTAATACTAGTTTTTTTCTATTTTTAGGCTTTATAATTCCTATAGATATAGTTTTTCTTACTATATCTAAAGTATTAGTAAGTATCTTAGTAATCTTTAGAATATTCCTTAGGGATAGAAAAGAAGCTACTAAAACTTTAGTATTATTATTACTTTTTGATTACCTTAGTTATTATAATATTACTTTCTATATTATAGGTAGTAGGTCTCTAGTGGAATAACTAGTAATATATTAATATCTTTTTTATATATTCAAGCTTCTAAGCTATATTTTAAATTTTAGATAACTAAAGTCTATATTCTATAGGAAAGTTAACTATAATAAGTAGTTTCTTAAGATAGGGAAGTAAAATAGCTTCTAATAGGGAGATCTAGATTATATCTAACTATATATACTCTCTAATATTAGTTAGAATCTTTTTGAATTAAAATAGAAAGATAGTTAGGTATTTATTTTCCTTCTATTTAAAACTTTATAGCTAAATAATAGTATAAAGCTAGCTATTAGGATTTAGATAAATTCTATCTAGATAACTTATAAAATTATTTAGATTATAGAAATTCTCTAGTTTTCCTATTATATAGAAAGTTTTAACTATCTACTAGAAACTAAAATCTAAATAAAAGTAAATTAGATATTAGTATTCCTAATTACTATTAAAAAATAGTAATTAATCTGAAATTTAGCTTTTATCTATTAAGTTCACACTTAGTATTCCTTCTACTTACTTAAAAATTTTAGAAGTAGGGAAAGAAGCTTCTTCTAGTAGTTAAATACTAATAGAGGTATAATAATATTATTAACTCTAAAAATTATTATCTTAATAGATATTATTCTAGAAGTTACTAAAATACTTTAGTATAAACTAGAGGTATCTATTATAGTAGCTACTTAGAGGTTATTATTTACTATAGTATTTTATCTTACTAACTTATATAAGAACTTATTAATCTTCTAGTAGAGGAAGCTTAAGATATATTATAACTACTATTAAAATAGTTTACTTACAGAATTACTATCTATAGAGATATCCTGGGGGGTTTTAATATTCTCTATTATTCTTTATATTAGTTAGTTAGTTATTTATTATATAATGTTATATTCTAGAAGTTACATTTAACTAGATTATATACTTAACTAGTAGGAAGCTATATTCTACTTGATATTATCTATATAGTAAATAAAACTAAATTCTAAATATATAAAAATCTGGACCTAAGTTTATTTAACTAGAAGGTAGTATAAAATATTATTTATTTAGAACTAAGAAGTAAAAGAGAAACTTTACAAGTATATAGAAAAGTCTATATATATAATACTATATAAAGCCTACTGAGGCCTCACTTAGGCGAGGAAGTTAGTTTCAGATACCTAGGTATAGCTCTAGCTAGATATTTAGATATAGCCTATAATAATTAATATACTATAATAATACTAATTACCTAATACTTTATAATATTATAGTAATATAATTATAGAGATTTTAAAATCTATCTAATTATATTAGAAATATCTATATCTATATAAATATTATTTATATATTAGCTATATTTAATATATTAAGATTAGTTACTAATAAGAGTAAACTAAGTTCCACTATATTTATATAGAGCTTATAAGCTAGCTTATATTAGTAGTAGAGAAATTTTATATTAGAAGTATAAAGTTTTATCTTAGGGGTAGGTAAAATATAGTCTAGAGAATGTTAAGATTATAGATATTAAGGTTATAATAAGTATTTAAATAGAGTAGCTATAGTTAGTAGTAATTAAATCTCTTAAGATATTTAAATTATATATAGCGTGAGAGTGTAAGAATATAAGAGTATGAGAATATAAGGATATAAGAGTATAAAGTTAATATAGAAGGAGTTATAAGTTATTTATTATTGAAAAAGTTAACGTGGAGTGAGTATATTAGCTACTATAGTTATGAGGGATTTAGGTCTAGATTAACTTAAGGCTAGCTATAGTAGTTAGCGGGGAAGTGGAAAGGCTGAAGTTATACTTCAGGAGGTAATATATCCACTAATAGTCGTAATAGAGAGTAAGCTATTAGCCCCTCCTATTAGTATTACTATAATATATTAATATTAGGATATTATCTAATTAATAACTAGTTACTAAAATAGTTAGCTTAATATGGTAGATTGTGGGATAGCTATATAATTTTCTTCTTAATATCTATAGGCTGCCTGTTAATTATAGTATTTAGGATAATTTCAGTAAAGCTTAATTTAATAAACTAATAGTCTCAATTATAGTAGTTATAGCTAAATATCTTTTCACTTATTCTATACTTCTCTAGTTATAAGTAGCTATATATATTTTAAGGGGGTTTTAATTTTATTATAAAGATATAATATAGAAGAGTAATAAATTATATAATACTTAGTTCTTAGTCTTTTATTTTATTCTAATTTTAAGAGGTTTATAAAGGTTCTTAATTCTATAACTTTAGTGGTTACTTTCAGCTATATATATTAAGCTTTAGCCTTACTAAAGCTCTCGCTAATTATTACTATAAGGTCTTCCTCTGCTGTAGGGTTAAATATTATAACTGGAGGTATAATTATCTACGATAATAGGTAATTTTATTACTATTTAAACTAGTTATAAGTTAGTATTAGTATAAATACTATTACTAAGTAAATTTTATAGTTATAATTATATATAGAGTAAAGAGTTTAGATACTACTATAGGTATAGAGTAAAAGTAACTAAATATATATTTTTAAGAGATTCTCCATAAAGCTGGATATTTAGTTAATTAAGAAACTTTTATGATTTTCAAAAAATACTATTATTAATACTAAATATATAATACTGCCACCTCTTAATTTAAATTTATTCTTTATAATAATATTAACTTTAACTTTAAAATTATTATTAATATTCTTTACCTTAAGGACAATCACTTAATTCTTTATATTACTAATATAGCTATAATGTTTAATATCATTTAATTTCTATTTAGTATATTAGTAAAATTAATAAAAAAAGCTTTTAAGATATATTCAATTAATATTTACCTAGATCCACCTGATTTTACTTTTACTAATATTAAAATAAACTTTTAATCTGAAGACTTTCGCTTAAAAGTTAAAATAATAAGCTTAATTACTAGAATTATATTTATTAAGATATATAATAGTATCCGTTTGACGTAGTGGTTTAACGTCTGGCTGGCTCTTACTATTTTGGCAAGTGCAGTAGGTTTGAATCCTGCGACGGGTAACTGCGACTATAGTTATAATATACCTTCCTATTATGAAACTAAGTATAGTACCAGCTAGTACCACCTAGTAATAAGTATTACTAACTGGTAACTATTAGCATCTGGCACTAAGTAGTACTAGTTAGTATTATATAATAACTAATTATAATCTTTTAAAAAAGTAACTATAATAAATATAGATCTATATTTTCCCTTTATAATATATCTTCTATATTTATTAGTTATTATATTAACTAACTATATTTACTGTCTGAGGTTTTCTCTATTTAAATAGTTCCTTAGTTTCAGCTTATCTACAGAGTTTATAAGGTAAGAGCTAACTGTTAGGTATAACTACCTAAATGGGACCCCGAGAGGCATATAATTTAAATAGTTAGAGACCTTCAATATAACTATAAGATATATAATAGTATAAGTAAAATAGAATATTACTATATTCTCTTTTATTATATATATAAAATCTACTATTAAGATTATTTATTATTATTTTGAAAGTATTCTCTTTAGGTTACTTATAAGTTAATAAATAATTCTGTTAGCTTAAATAGTCTTATATCTATATTTTCTATTTTTGAAGTTTACCTTCAGTTTACTAAGAGTTTTATTCTATCTTTAGAGATAGTTTTATAGATATAGATAGTCTAAAAAGTAACTAAAGCTATTTACTATAAATATAGAAAAAGAATTATTAATATTACTATAGCTATTTATAATAGTTTTAATATATTATAAGTTATAAGCTTTCTACTATAGTTTCTTATATACATATATAGTAAGAAAAGAAAGATTAGTAAAGTTTCTTCTATTTATTTACTATTTATAGTGAAATATATATTATTAACCTTCCTTATAGGTTTTAAAAGTTCTACTTAATTACTATAAAAGTATATTATAAAAGTAATAATATTTGTCTTTAATTATGTATTCCAGTAAAAATATAAAAATACTTCTATTATAGATATAGATATAGTAATATCAATAAGGCTGGAGATTCCGTTTAAGAGGTTTTATCTACCTTAATCTTATTCTCTATTATTCTTAAATTTCTAAATACTTTAGAGATACTAAAAGATAACAGTATTCTCCTTCCTTATAATAAAAGTTATATACTGCTACTATCTAATAAAAGTAAGTATACTAAATATTAGAGAATGATAAGGTTATTTCTTAAATTCTTAAAAGCTATATTTAAGTGGGAAAGCCTCTCTTAATAAAAAGGTTATTAAGAAAATTAATTTATAGTTTTCCTTATAGCTAAGAAAGAAGCTAATTTAATACTTTCTAGATTCCTCTATTAAAAAGAAATTATTACTACTTTTAGCCTTTCTTTTAAAAAGTTAATAAAGAAGAAAGTAGGAAGTATTATTAATTTAGTTACTTTTACTTTATACCTGTAGTAGTACCTAAGCTCTTCACCCTATATATAGTTCTAACTATAAATTTTACCCAGCAATTGAATTTATACTAATACTGACTTACAACTAGTTTCAATAGTAATAAAATTACTTATTATTATAGATAATTATACCTCCGGTTATAATATTCAACCCTACAGTAGAGAAAGACCTCGTGGTAATAATCTGTATAGTAAGAGCCTCAGCGAGGCTAGGGCTTAACGTACGGAAGTATTATTAATAATAATATAATTAAACTTATTTAGTATAATTCTATTCTCTATAAAAACTATATTATCTTTAAATTTTAAATTATTAATGAATTTAAGAATAAGAATAGTAACTAAATATATAAGAAATTAAAGCTTATAATTTAGAGCTTTAGAACTAATAGAAAGTTTATAATTCTTACTTAATCTTTTATAATTTAAGGAAGTAGCTAAAGATTAATTATCATTATTACTTCTATATTAATAAAAGAAGAAAGTTTCCTCCTCTAGTTAAAAGATATTATTTAGGCTTATATTCAGGCTAAAACTTAATTTATTAGATATATTATATCTACGTTACCTATTTACCTTAAAAACTAATATCATCTAGAATTTATAATAATAATTAAACTACTTTATAGTTTAGCTAAAGCTTATACTTACTAGTAGGTAATATACTTAAAATATTATAAAGAATAGTTATATATAGAAATATCTATCTATAATTCTTACCTCCTTGTATTTTAATCTAATAATAAGATATTTAGCGTAATTAATATATAAACTAATAATATTCTTAGTTTTTCTGATACTAATCTTACTTAATAAGAGGATAAAGAACTAGTGAAAATCTTCCTTATAGTAAAGTTTAAAACCTTCCTTATAAAGTTAATATTATTAATATTTAATAGCAGTATATTTTCCCTCCAAAGTAAAAATCTCCTTTTTAAGTAAAAAACTAAAGTTATAAGCTTACTCTTATTAATATTCTTATAAACTTTAAGATACTTAAGAAAAGCTATATTAAATAATATATATATAAAGTATATATTATTTTAATTTACCAGCCTGGGATATTCTTTAATTTCTTATATATAGTATAATAATAATAACCTTCTAATAATAATACCACTACTCTTAATAAATATATTAAGTAGTAAATAAAGTACTTAAATCAAAAGTTAATATTTAGTTCTCTTAGTCTCTCTAAAATATACCTCTATATCTTTATAAATAGCTTCTTTACTAATAATATTAACTTATTATTTTAACTGGAATTTATAATAATTCTAAGCTAAAAGATAGCTACTAGTAAAAGTAAATTTATAATTTAAGGTAATCTCGTTTATAACTTTTTAACTAAAAGTAAGAAAGTAACTAAAAGTATATTTATCTTAGAGATTTATATTATAACTACTAATATAAACTTTATATATATTATTACTATCTTTTTGCGAAAGATTAGAGTTTATTATAACCTTCCTTCTATTTCTATAATTATTTATATTAACTTATACTTATTATATAAATATCTTATAAAGCTTAATATTATAAAAAAGAAGAAACTTATAATTAATATTATAGCTTTAGGGTAATTATATAAATATTAAGAACTTTATAAAGTATAGTAAATTAACAGTAAGAATAAGCTTACTAATATCTTTACGAAAAAGTTTCTATATTTTATTCTAGAGAGATTTATTAATATAAATAATATAATAGTTTATATAGAAAGATAGATTACTTATTTAAAACAAAAAGAGGGAATTTAGAAAGTTATTTAGTTAAAAAGATATATGTTATTTAATTAATTTTATCTTATATATAGAAATATAGTATATTATTATTAGTAGTATAATAGCTATAGGGCTATTAGAGCCCTATGGTATACTAACTATATAGTATAGCTTAGTAGCAGAAACTACTGCTACTAGTGATAACTAGCTACTAGTTATCACTAGCTGCTAGGTAATAAGTAACTAATTATCTAGAATATCTAAATCTAGCCTATCTATAGTCTATAAGCTATATACTATAAGTATTAATATTTTTAATTTTATCAGTATACTATATATAATAATATATATAATATACTTTCCCCTAGTGAAACGAATATTAATTAGTAGTTAACCTTACTATTACTACTTACTATAAATTAGTAAGATTTATTTAGATAGAAATAGTAATAGGAGATTATGAGGTTTAACTTAAAGTAAAGTTACTAATCTCTTAATCTATTTAGATACTTTTAATAATAACCTCTCGCCTAACTTAAAGTAAGATAATATCTCTTTAATAATTATACTAATATATCTTAATTCTAGTAGCTAGATACCTATTTATACTTAAGATTAACTTATAAAAGAAATATTAAGAATATCTTTTATAAGTATATTTTTTTTAAATATCTCTATTATAAGATTTATTAAACTTCTATAATAAAGGGATTTATAATATTCTAAATTTTGAAATCTCTTTATATTTTCCTTCTTCTTCTCTATATCTTTCTATTCTCTCCTCTCTTCTTCTTTTATCTAACTAATAGATAGTCTCTCTCTCTAAAATTAAATTTTACCTATATAATATTAATAAATAGAATTAGTAAATAGTAAAAATAGGATCTTTTATTTCTTCTATCTCTCCTTATTTAATTTACATCTCTTTATAATTCCCCTATAGTTAGAAAATAACTAGTGAAATATCTAAACTAATAGAACTTCTCAGAAGATTTTTCAAAAACCTCAGTATAATTAGTAATATAACCTCTTTAGAGATAAAAATACTAATAAAACTAAAGCCTCTTCTTAGTAGTAAAATCTTTAGTAAGTAAAAAGATTTTAATCCTATTATAGAGTATAATTCTAACTAAATTAATAACTAAATAATATAGATTATAGTAATATATATATAAAATTACCTTTTCAGTAGAAACCTCCTAAACTCTTTTAAAAATAACTTTAAGAAGTAGCTAGAGAATATATAAGTTACTATAGATAAATAAGTACTTCAGTATTTACAGAATACTCTCCTTATTTATAATATTAAGGTTAATATAAAAAGTAAGTAAATCTACTAAATTCTTATAAACTTAATAAAATAAGGAAAATTTATCCTATAGACTAAGGAAGAAATCTAAGAAATATATATAAATTATAAAGTTTTAAGATACTTATTAATAACTAATTAGGTTTCCTTAATAATATCACTTTTACTTAGTAAATATATTCTATAATCCAGAAGTAATAACGAAAAAAAACCTATCAAGATCTTATAAAACTTAGTATTTATCTAACTACCTTAAGAAACTAATTCTAAAAAATATCTTAATAAATAGAAATATTTATAGTTAATCCACTATTATTAATAATAAATATAACTTCTTAATAATAAGGATAATTTAAATAATAAGACTTTTAAGATTAATAAGATTAATAATCTTCTTATAACTAAAACTAATAGTATAGACTTTTTACTTTACTTTCTATAGTATCTCCCCTATATATTAACTTTATAAAGAACTATTAGGAAACTAGATCTCTCTCTATTAATATACTAATAGCTAAGAATATAACGAATTAAATAAAGATATATAACTCTAAGATACAATATAGAGGAGCTCTCTATAATATCTTTTAATCAAAAATCTATATTTTTAGAGATTACTATCTAAAGTTAGATATATCTAACTATATATAAGCTAGAGTTTTTTTAATTATACTGAAAAACTAAATTCTTCAATATTATTTTAACTATTTTAGTAATTTCCTTAATTCTATAATATTTAATAATATAGTTTACTATATTAAGAATTACTTTAAAAGTAATAAAAGTTAATAAATTTACTTTACCAATTAGTATAATATAATATTCAGAAATATTATTACTAATAACTAAGATAAGATAAGAAAAAAGGTATTTAAGATTCTTTTTACTAAGTTAATATATATTTGGAGAATTTTCCCTCTTAAATAGTATACTAATTTTAGCTTCTGAAACTACCTCTTAAGTATATACTGAGGGATATTAGAATACTAACTAGCTTTCTTCAGCTTTATAGTAATATACTAAATAGTTTATAACTAATTATAATCTATAGTTAATATTACTATAAGTCTCCCTCTTATAATATCTTAATATATACTTAAGGATACTAATAATTCTGAGAGATTCTTATTAATTAGTATAAATTAATATTAAATTAACTAAATATATAACTTACTTTAGAGTTCTCACTGAAAATATAGATATAGTTACTAAGAATACTCTTAAATATTATTTAGAGGAAGATATTATTTAACCTCTATAGTTTTATATAGTTAATTTAATAAAGAATAATATATGTATAGTAAATTTAGTTTCTAGTTAATAAAATACTTTCTTAAAGAGAGAAGAAACTCTTATAACTAATATAAGTCTAACTTCTATATAGTAGATATATTAATATCTATTTATTATTATTTCCTTATATAATATTAGGAAGTAGAAAGTTTAAATAATAATTTTAAAGATATTCATAGAATTACTATTAAAAATAATATAATAGTATATTATCTCTAAGACTATTAACTTAAGAATTAACCTAAAATATTAAATTCTCTAAATAATTTTTCAAATAACTTAATATTTTCCTACTTAAAAGAATAACTTATATTTCTAGATAGTTAAAAGATTGTGAGGATCTTCTAGAACTAAGTAATAATCTATATTCTAATAAAAAAAGATAGTATAACTAAGGAGATTACTACTCTAGTATCTATATTTATTCTTAAAGGATATTATTTAAATATAGTTTTCTAAGGGATTTTACTTAACTTAGATACTATTAGCTACTTTATAGTTAGTTACTTCCAGTTTAATATTCTAAAATAAACTATCCTTCTCTCTATTCTCTTAAAAACTTCTAGAGGAAAGTTAATTTCTATTTATTTCAGAAGAAGTAAATTTATAAAAATAATAAGTATAGTTAATATATTTATATTACTTAATATAATAATATTCTATATAATTCCTAATAAAACTCTATTTCTATTATACTTTACTAATATAGATTACTTTAGTATTACTTTTAATAATATTTATAACTAGTTATATTAAAATAAGAAGGTTATCCTAATTATATATAAATAGGGATATTTATAGATATTATTAGATAAGGAGGAGATATTTACTTCCTTATATTTAATAGAGATTAAGTTCTAGAGACTTTATTATTACTTTAGATATCTATCTATTATATATTTTTAAGAAGTTCTCTATAAAGCTAGATATCTAGTTAATTAAGAAGTTTTTATAGCTTTCGAAAAATACTACTATTAGTATTAAATATATAATACTACTCTCTCTTAATTTAGATTTACTCTATATAATAATATTAACTTTAATTCTAAAGTTATTATTTATATTTTTTACCTTAAGGATAACTACTCTATCTTCTATATTATTAATATAGTTATAGTTTCTAATACTGCTTAATTTCTGTTTAATATTTTAGTGAGATTAATATAGGAAATTCTTAAGATATACTAGATTAATATTTACCTAGATCTACTTAATTTTATCTCTACTAATATTAGAATAAACTTTTAATCTAAAGATTTCTCTTTAGAAGTTAAAATAATAGGTTTAACTATTAGGATTATACTTATTAAAGTTTATAATAATATTAGTAAGATAGAATATTATTATATTCTTCTCTATTATATATATAAGATTTATTTTTAAGAATATTTATTATTATTATAAGAGTATTACCTTTAGACTACTTATAAATTAATAAATAACATTACTAGCTTAAATAGGTTGATATTTATACTTCTTATCTTTAGAGTCTACTTCTAGTTTACTAAAAACTCTACTTTATCTCTAGAGATAATCTTATAGATATAAGTAGTTTAAAAAGTAACTAAAACTATCTACTATAAGTATATAAAAAGGATCGTTAATACTATTATAGTTACTTATAATAATTTTAATATATTATAAGTTATAAGTTTCCCACTATAATCTCTTATATATATATAGTAAGAAAAGAAAGGTTAGTAAGGTTTCTTCTATCTACTTACTACTTATAGTAAGATATATATTATTAACCTCCTTTATAATTCTTAAGAATTCTATTTAATAACTATAAAAATATACTATAAGAGCGATAATATTTCTCTTTAACTATATATTTTAGTAGAAATATAAGAATATTTCTAATATAAATATAATAATAATAATACTAATAAAACTAGAGATTCCTCTTAAGATGTTTTACTTATTTTAATCTTATCCTCTATTATTCTTAAACTTCTAAATACTCTAGAGATACTAAAAGATAATAGTATCCTCTCTCTCCATATTAAAAATAATATATTACTACCTTCTAATAAGAGTAAATATACTAAATATTAGAGAATTATAACGTTATTCCTTAAACTCTTGAAAGTTATATTTAACTAGGAAAATATCTCTTAATAAGAAGGTAACTAAGAAGATTAATTTATAGTTTTCTTTATAGTTAAGGAAGAAGCTAATCTAATTCTCTTTTAATCTCTCTACTGAAAAGGAATTATTATTACTTTTAGCTTTCCTTTTAAAAAGTTAATAAAAAAGGAAATAGGAAGTATTATTAATAATAATATAGTTAAGATTATCTAGTATAATTCTATTCTCTATAAAGACTTGATTATTTTTAAATCTTAAATTATTAATAAAACTAAGAATAAGGATAGTAACTAAATATATAAGAAGTTAAAGCTTATAATCTAAGGTTTTAGAGATAATAGGAAACTTATAATCTTTATTTAGTCTCCTATAATTTAGAGAAGTAGCTAAAGATTAATTATAGTTATTACTTCTATATTAATAAAAGATAAAAACTTCCTCTTCTAGCTAAAAGATATTATTTAAGCTTATATTTAGGTTAAAACTAAATTTATAAGATATATTATACTTAAGTTACCTACTTACCTTAAAGATTAATACTCTCTAGAATCTATAATAATAATTATTAAACTACTTTATAGTTTAGCTAAAATTAATAACTATTAGTGGGTAATATATTTAAAATATTATAAAAAATAGTTATATATAGAGATATCTATTTATAATTTTTTCCTCCTTATATTTTAACTTAATAATAAAGTATCTAGTATAATTAATATATAAATTAATAATACTTTTAGTTTTTATCATACTGTTTTTACTTAATAAGAGGATAAAAAATTAGTAAAAGTTTCCTTTATAGTAAAACTTAAGATTTTTCTTATAAAGTTAATACTATTAGTATTTAATAGTAGTATACTTTCTCTGTAAGATAAAAATCTTCTTTTTAAGTAAAAGAATTAAAATTATAAGCTTATTATTATTAATATCTTTATAAACTCTAAGATACTTAAAAAAAGCTATATTAAATAATATATATATAGAGTATATATTACTTTATTTTCCTAACCTGAGGTATTTTTTAACCTCTTATATATAATATAATAATAATAACCCTCTAGTAATAATATTATTACTTTTAATAAGTATATTAAGTAATTAATAGAATACTTAAATTAAAAGTTAATCTTTATCCCTCTTAACTTCTCTAAAATATGTCTCTATATTTTTATAGATAGTTTCTTTACTAATAATATTAACTTATTATTTTAATTAGAATTTATAATAATTCTAGGTTAAGAGATAGTTACTAGTAAAAGTAAGTTTATAATTTAAGGTAATTTAGTTTATTACCTTTTAACTAAAAGTAAAAAAGTAACTAGAAATATATTTACCTTAGAGATTTATATTATAGTTACTAATATAGACTTAATATATATTATTACTATATTTTTATAAAAGATTATAGCTTATTATAACTTTCCTTCTATCTTTGAAATTATTTATACTAACTTATATTTATTATATAAATATTTTATAAAGTTTAATATTATAAAAAAGAAGAAACTTATAATTAATATTATAACCTTAAGGTAATTATATAAATACTGAGAATTCTATAAAGTATAGTAGATTAATAGTGAGGATAATCCTACTAATACCTTCACTAAAAAGTTTCTAAACTATACTCTAGAGAGATTTATTAATATAAATAATATAATAGTTTATATAAAGGGATTAGTTACTTATTTAGAATAAAAAGAGGGAATTTAGAAGGTTATTTAGTTAAAAAATATAAGTTATTTAATTATCTTTATCTTATATATAAAGATATAGTATACTATAGTTAAAAGGTAAAAAGGAAGTTTACTAATATTAGTAGTATAATAACTATGGAGTTATTAGAACCTTATAGTATACTAACTATATAGTATAGCCTAGTGGCAGAAACTACTACCACTAGTGACAACTAGCTACTAGTTATCACTAGCTACTAGGTAATTAGTAACTAATAACCTAGGATACTTAGATCTAGCCTATATATAGCCTATAGGCTACACACTATAAATATTAATATCTTTAACCCTATCAGTATACTATATATAATAATATATATAATATACCTTCCCCTAGTGAAACTAATAATTATAGTTAAAAGGTAAAAAGAAAGTTTACTAATATTAGTAATATAATAATTATAAGATTATCAGAATTTTATAGTATACTAACTATATAGTATAATTTCATAATGGAAACTACTACTATTAGTAATAATAACTAGCTACCAAATATTACTAGCTACTAGGTAATTAGTAACTAATTACCTAGAGTATCTAGATCTAGCTTATATATAGCCTATAGGCTATATACTATAAATATTAATACTTTTAATTCTATTAGTATACTATATATAATAATATATATAATATACTTTCTTCTAGTAAAACTAATAATAAATCTTCTTTCTAAATTATCAGGAAATTATATATAAAATAGTATTAAATACTAATAGAAATAGAAAATATAGTATTTAATACTATAAATAAAGTTATATTAATTCTTCAATATTTATTCTATACTACTTATACTTATTTCTATCTTATAAAACTTTTATAGAGTTTTAAACTATCTATTTAGGAATTTAGAAAGTATATAAAATATTTAGTTTTGTATGGGAAATGAGCGACGGGTATGGGGGGGCTGATGGGTATTGGGGGGGCCACTTAGTATTCCCTACTACTTTATATTTCTGATCCTTGTTTGTTGCCTCTGTTACAAGTCTAGACATATACTATAAATACGATTCCACTCACACAAGTACGTACTGCTAGGTAAAAAGTCACCGTCAACCGTGCCGAGGGATCTCGACAATACTTTGGCGTTTTAGGCTTCTCCGTAGTGCTGCCGTCAGGACTTGATGATATAAGATAGGGCTTCCCAGACTTGGTCTTAATTAGTCACTGGTTGTCATGATCTGGGGACAACCCTACCAGCTTAACGTTCTAGTTGCTGCTGCCGCTGCTGCCTTTGTCTTCGTTTTTGTTTTTGTTTTTGTTTTTCTGTGTCCTTGTTGTCCTGCCATGTGCCCGTCGGCCTCATGACCACGAACACAGCCACGCTCCCTCTTGACTTTGGCCTGCCCTCCAGTGTCGCGCCATGTGCTTCGACAATATTGCCTGTTTCCCTGCAAAGCGCCGAAGAGTCCTGGTAAGGCTGGATGGCCCATGGATACCTTCTTGTTTCCCCCTCCGGCATTCCAATTGTGGCTGTTCCCCACGTGTTTCTGCCCTTTGTAGCGCCGACCTTTGATCCGCAATCCATTTCGAGCAATACCTGGGCACGCCTGCCGAATCAGATCGACTTGGACCCCGTGAACCACGTACCTTACGCTACCTTGCATTGAGATGGGAGAGCTGGAAGGACACTCCTGAGCGGATCGCTACTGTGTCTTAGCCAAGCCAACAAATAGTCTCGCCACGCATCTCACTCCCCCTTTCTTTTTCCCGGTTCGTTCCGGTTCGGCGTCTCGATCGATTCGCGTGCCTTGCGACCTATTAGTATTGGGTACGGGGCATACCCGTGCTCGAGGTGTCGTCCTCCCGGGCCTAATTCGGCCGAAACTGCTACGAAGGAAACGGTCGCCCGGAGGGGGGGTTGAGGCGGGCGCCGACCCGTTCTTGGTCGCCTAGATTTCTCTGGAACTTTGACCCTTCCTGCCACCGCAAGGAAGACATCAAGCAAGTGTTCCGTGTTAGACGCCCGCCGTCCCTCGTTCGCATTGGTCGTTCGCTGGACTCCCTTGTCGTCTGCAAACTATGAGTGGCCCTTCACCCTGAGCCAGAGCTCAACCTCATCAAGGGTCAGCCAATGACAGGGTGTCTTGGTCGGACAATTCACGCAGTTGCCGTTCGTGTCTCTACTTTTACGCAACTTTGGATACTCTCATGCCGCTTTGGTCGACATCCAGTCTGCTTTGCGCAACGCTCATTACATTCGTCCTGTAGGTTTCAGGAGTCGCGCAGGACGCTGCATGAGGCCAGGAGTGCTCTGTGTCGAGACGCTTGCTTCGCTGTAGTTCTGCCAATGTCAAGCCTGGTCTAGTCGGGGACACGACCCCGGCCTCGCTCGCTTCCAGACCTTGTCAACGCCCCATCGTTAACCTTGATTACTGTGAAGAAGTGCCTAATTAGCTCGCTGCCCACGGCAAAGTAATGTTGACCCTCTTCCACTTTGCGCTGCGCTGCGCCTGTTCGTCCCTCTCGCCCTCTTCTCCCACCCAGAGACTTTCCCCGGCTCCTTGCTGCTTGTTTTTGCATTTCCCCTACCTCGAGAGGTGCCGACCGTCTCGTAATTTTTCGACGACGACAATAACAACGACGACAACGACGATAACCATTTCCTTTTCAGCTCCTCTTCTTTCATCATCGCTCTAATTTCACGCTCGCTCGTCGTCAACGCCCGTAATAATCGTCGTATCCTCACTCTTTTTTGCTCTCCTTCTTCTCCCTGGTATTTTTCTTGGACATTTTCTGCCTCAACAACCGCTCTCGCATGTAGAGGCCTTATTTTTCTATCTTATTTTAGCCCCCTCTCTGATTGCATTCACAGCTTTTACGCGCTTAATTTCCGTCCATCTCGGCTCACCACCAGTCACTCGCTCACCTGCTGCCGAAACACACACACACATAGGGGGATTTCCATCTCCTCCGAAGCCTGACCTGGGCAATCACGGCAATCCTCACGGCAATCCAGCCTCCACGCTCACTTGACTCGACGACACCTTGCCCTCCATCGCCTCGCATTCCATATTTCTGCCGGTCTTTGTCAAAAAACACTGACCAGGGTCTTTTACTTCGGCGTCCGGCTCTCGACCACTCGAAGAGCAAGCTCCAACATCTCGCTCTGTGTACTGCTCTCGTCTCGGACGATTCGGATCTGACCCGCGCCACGCGACACCAAAGAACTCTTCACCATTTGGCGTTGTCCGCGGTGCGGCCATCACCCGACAGACGCGATCTGGATGCTGCATCTGACTCATTCATTTACATTCATTCTGGACGTCTCGCGCTGTACATGCTACGGCATTTTCGGATGTCTTGCTAGAGGCACAGTGACGAGAAGCACCGACACCAACATTGGTTCCGTCAGCTCAGCTTTGCCCGGTGTACGGTGCACTCGTCTCGGCCCCTCCAGTTCTGTCCGGGCAATTCCGGCAATTCATGGCCTAGACGAGCCCCAGCAGACCGATTGGGACCGATTTGGCTGTCCACCTCCCGCCCTCGCCGAAACCCGAGACACCCGCCTGGCCCCCCGCCCTGGCCGAGCATGTCCGGGTCCGGGAGCCCCTCCCGGTCCCAACGCAGGCCGTTGCACGAGCGATCCAAGTCGCAATCAAATTCACTCGCCATACGCGTCGTTCCTTACAGTCCTCCACGTCCCAGCCACAAGAACCGCGATTCTACTGCTTCTGCGTCATCGTCACGCACCCCAACATCCACCACTGCCCTACTATCGCCCTACCCGTTGGAGCTGGGCCATGTGACCGACGACCGTTCTGCACGCCGCGCCAGTGATGCTTACTCCCATCGAAGATCCTACTCTTCTGGCACTCTAACGTCGGTTCTCTCGCCCGCCTCGTCCACCTTCCCGTTGGTTGCCGCCAAGGACCGTGGCGTTTCAGGCTCGAAACTACGCTCCGACTCCTGGACTGGAAGCACGTCGTCCCCTTGTACCCCTGTCCCCGCCACTCCGCCTCATCAGACTGATAATTCCCTTCATGCGCGATCACGGTCCTCCCAAACCCACCAAGACGATGAATGTGCCACGCAGTCTGCAAAGCGCCCATTGTCAAGTCGTCGTAACCTCATAACAATCAACGCCGACGGCAAGACCTTCTCCCTCCTACCTCAAGGACAACGGAACCGAGATTCTAGCGGTGACCGCGCTTCTAAGACTCCCACCTTGTCGACGTCCACGTCGGCCTCGCAAAGAGAAGGCCTGTCGTCTGATGACTTCAGCGAGAACCGTCCCAGCTCCACACCCACTTCCTTTCCCGATCGAAGCTTTTCAGCCACGTTGACCCCGGCATCCTCAACCACACAATTAGCTGGCGATCACATCGCCAACACCGCCGGCTCCTCTTCGCCGTGGAATTATCGAATGGTTGGCGGCTTGCGTAAGGTCCCCAACACTCCCGATCTGAAGCAGAAGCAAAAGGCTACTCTCCTTTACCCTGAACTTGACCAAGGCTCATCTCATCCGTCGTCACCGTCTGACAACCGACTCGCGTCCCTGCCCGAGGTTGCAGTCACCAATTTGTCTTCTTCCAAGAAACCTCACGATCTGCAACCAAAGACGTCTTTCCAGTCCTCCATCACCGCGTCTACTGCCTCCGACAAGACAAACTACAAGATTTATAGCTCGAGCTCGCCGCCTCGGGCCGAAACCGATAGTGTGTTGCCGCCACCTTCCATCACTCCCGAGACGACAAACTACAAGGTGTACGGCTCCAGCTCGCCTCCTGCGCCAGATACGGACGGCTCATTGCTACCCCCTTCCTCCAGCCATTCCAATTACGAAATTCTTGGCCGATCCTCCCCCCCAGAACCGTCCTCAGCCGAACGGAGTCCGCCAAAGACCGCAGACAGCGAGCAGAACTACGTGATCCACGGCGACTGGTCCCCGGCACCTTCGGCAGTCACCGCCCGCCGTCAGAAGCTTCGGCCCGAGTACTCACAGGAGAGTCTATTGGTGGCGCCACTTAAGCCTCAGAAGAACAAAAAGAAGTCGCGCGAGAGATTCGGGTATTACAAGTCACGTTCCCGGGACTCGCTCCGCCGGACCGCCTCGTCCAAAATACTGTCAGCCGCACTTGGCCTGGAAACTGGCCCAAAAGGCACCGCCGCTTCTGACGCCTTCTACCAAGCCCGTGTCCCGGCAGGCGTCCCGGGGGTGCAGCCAGACGCACGCGCTGAGACTAATACCGCCGCTGTCACGGAATCCCACATGAAAGCTCACCCACATCAATGGAGCTCCCAGCTGTCCACGGTCATGTCAGAGAGCGAAGGCGGGAGTGAGCCTGCCTCTCGTTCTGCGTCCCCGTGGTCCGCGCCAGGCCGGCGGAGCAGTGGGCCAATCAGTAGCCACAGTCGACAAATGCTTAGTATCTCTTCCTCGCTTGCTGCAAATGAAGAACGGTCCTTGTCGCACTCGCACTCTTTTACCGACTCACTGGAGCGTCCGCAGGCCACACGCAGTCGTGGAGGTACACTCCGCCTGGTTAGTGACCAGGATGAGCACGGTGACGGTTTGACCGAGTTGAATCAACTCCACCAAAGGCCTTCAAGGACGCGACTCTCGAGCTTCTTCTCCAGCACATCATCAGACCGCAACCTACATTCCTCGGGAAGTTCGCGGGCTAATAGCTTCAACTCATCATCGATACCAACGTGGGCAAAGTAAGTTAGCTCCAAACTCCTGCGTCTGGGAAAAGAGCGCATAAACCTTCCGGGCTCCAGGCTTCGCATCGACACCTCTGACTTTTCTCGGCAGATTCTACTACGGGAGCGGCGAGAGAAGGTTCCTGGCAAGCTCAGGGGAGTCAATCATGTCAGATCCGAACGAAAGCCGACCGCCAAGCTCTTTCCAAAGCCATTCTCATAGTGTCGAACATCCTCCCCTCAGCATTTACAGCCCACGACGGCGGCCGAGAGAGGTCAATCCCTCTGCCCCGAGACTATTGTCGGATGCCGGGTCAATGGAAATCGACCAGGCCCCATTGCAGGACCGTCGGCCATTTCCAGATCTTCGAAACAAGACGTCAAGCGTGTGGTCGCCGCATCTACGCCGTGACCAAAGAGCAGGGCGACGCAGCATCTGGGAGCCACCATCCATGACGTGGTCCACAGAGAGCAGTCTGCTGGGGAGGCGCAATATGCAAGTTATGCTCTTTGCCGTAGGATTCATTCTTCCGTTTGGTACGTCACGTCAATAATACATGATCACTGGAATGGTCCGCTGACATTGGCAAGGGTGGATGGTCGCCGCTTTGCTGCCCCTACCGCCTGATCCGCACGCTGAAATGGAAGAGTGCCATCACCGAACTAGCCGCCTTGGCGAAGACAGGAACCTTTCTCAACCTGTGGCAGCGATCGACGAGACACTCTTTCAGAGCGCACGATGGTGGCGTGCCCTAAATCGCTACATGTCAGTTATCGGCCTGGTCGTCGTTGGCGCTATCGCTGCTCTTGTTGTAGTGGGTGTGAAGCAAGGATGGGGACAAATGGCCTAGCAGCAGTCTTCCGTTTCGAAGGCCAGGATGGCCTTTCTTAGGCTGTTAACGTGGTAAGGTAACAACCACACTCACCTACGCGCGCCTCCACACTTATGATCACCTCGACTTTCCACGCCGCCTTCTTTTCTTCGCCAGTATATACATTTAAGCGTATTAGACTCACGAATGGGCGCACACCACTGCGCTCCCCTCACGATTTCACGACACCGCTTATCTCCCGCCACAAACCTATACCTATATATATAATTGCTTGCTTGATTATTGCGATCAACAGTAGGTTGGGGGCTACGGTTTTCGTTCTGTGCGGACTCTCCACGTAGCTGTAGTCTCTTGATTTACTTTTGTCTCTGCCAAATCTGCAAGTGCAGGCGAATTCCTTCCAAGTGCGTATTATAGAGCGTTTTGCATACTTGCTGTAGCTGTCCTGGTCCATTGGCCAGTTGGGATAGGATATGCAGGGGTTTATATTGTTGTTTTGTCGACGTCAACCTCTCGAGGACGTACTGGCTCGGGAGGCCAATGGATGGATGATACCCCTCTCTCCCCCATGGCTGGAGATGTAAAAGGTCTGAAATCAGGAATTGTGCATGGACTACAGGTGGTCGCCGTGACTTACAAGGCCAGAGATGTGCAATAGGGACATTTATGATTCGTCCTCGGCATGCGGTAGACGTGTCGGAGACTTAAAGGCTATAGAGTGTGACGCTGGTTTAGGAGTGCATAATACCAATGAAACGGGTAGAGAGCGCATGCGCTCAAATACAAAAACGGTCAAGAGACGTTCTTCGGTCACTAAGCCCTTCGGTGCTGCCTAGATTCCACCTCTGCCTTGATTTCCTTCATAGCCTCGTCAATTTCTCGTTGGGGGTCTGCGGAAACACCCAGCACCGGCTCTCGACCTGACAAACTGTCTTGGCTTAGCGTGCGAGTCAGTCCAGGACTGGCTTTTCCCTGGCGTTCTTCGAGTTGCTTTCTCAATGCCTGCTTCGCTGGGGACGCAAAAAAAGCCATCGACAGCGCAGTGGCTAAAATGGTGTAGAAGTAAACGCGACTCCAAACCAGAGTGGATCCAGCCAACTGGAGGACGAGGAAGGGGGCAACGGTGAATGACATTGCTGCCTGCGTGACAATATATGACAGACAGTCATAGTACACTTTGCCTGGTGTGGGCAACCCGCCATTGGGGTTGATGAAGAATGCGCGAAAATATCGACGGTAGTCTGATCATCGTCAGCCGTGAGTGAGGGTTCCAGACAAATGTGGGCCCCAAAGAGGTAAGAGTTAAATAGAAAGACCAACCCAGAATAGGTGGAAAGGGGTACGGGAGGCAATTAATCAACTCAGCACATAGTGGATGTGTCGAAAAAGAACTTACTTTTCGCCACAGTCTGGATAAAACTAGCCAGAATAAAGCTAAGGTAGTACCCTGGGTAGAAGCCGTGCCACAATGCGCTGGTGCCGAAGGTCATGAGACTCGCACGGAAACCGGGCTTCTTTCCTTTGGGGGTCACCCGTAAGTAAACATAATTCCGCAACCAGTTATTGGTATTCATATTCCAGTTGGCTAGGTAAGCTCGAGTATTTTGCGCTGTCTCGACTCCCCAGGGGTTGATGTTCTGAAGTCTGTTCCAGGAAACCTTGCCTGTGACTGGGTCAACGCCGTTATACCCAAGGCCTGCCAAAATGCAAGCGCCTTCGGTCAGAGACCAAACACCATAGTACTTTAGACGAGCTGTAAGGCCAGTCATGTGGAGAATCCAGACTCTTCCGAGGAAGCTGTGATCCATTAATGAAGGACTTGTCAGGTAAGTGATGGGGTAGTGAGCGGACAAGAACATGAAGAGCCCGATCCAACCCAATCCACTGGCAGCTTTCCAGGCAGCCGGGGTGCCACTGCGCGGAATTTTCCTCTTCCTCCGTACAGGAGGCTTCTTAGATGGATCAACCTGAGCAGGAACGTCGAACATAGTTGTGTCCAGCCACTTGCGATAGTCGGCAAAGTCAAAGGCCGGACCGACGAGTAGGGCCGGAAAGAAGAGGACGTAGCCAGTGTAGTCTAAAAGGCTCGGCAGCTCCACTAGCCTCCTTTCCTTTTGGAAATCAGACAGCTGGTCCTGAGGAAGCTGGCCGTCTGCAACGTTCCAACAAAAGGCACTAAGTTTCATGAGGAGCACCATCTGAGCGCCTGTGATGTCGACGGATGATGGGCTGTCTGCTAGTTGACGCGCGATATGGCTGGCGGACATGTGACCCATGACGAACGCGAAACCTAGCCATGGCATGAACGGACTGGTGCGTAAATATTTTGCGATGCAATAAACACCAACGGAACTGATGGCGAGGGTCCGGACACCATCCCATAGATCGAATAGGCCTACTAGGTAGAAGGCGGAGGTGCTGATTGAAGGCCGCTTCGGTCAGTTGAACTTTCTCATGCGGCAGCCGGAATTTCCCCTACCCTATTATGAACAAGTTCTTCTGTTCGGGACTTGCATCGGGAATCCTCTTGAGCAGCCCTGCTAGAGGATATGATATGAGGAAAGAGAAGACGAGTTTGACTATGCGCAGCAGAGAGAAGGGTGTTAGCGTAGTACACGAAGCACTTCGGGGCTGATTGAATGATGCGTTGGCGAGCATTGGCTGCAGAGGAAGAAGACTGACGTTCGTCAGGAGAGGCGCCGAGGCGCGAAGAGAGCAGTTCGAAGGCTGTCAAGCAAATCAATGTCAGCAGGCAGTTTCAAAGAGTGTTCAGCGCGAATGCTGCCAGCTGGATAAAGATACTGTACGTTTGTGGATGAAAGGCAACATGTTTGCTGTCTGTGCCTCTGTCAGAGTGCAAAAGGAAAGATGGGAAGGACTACGGATAGGTAGAGCATGGAAGAATGGATACGAGTGACGAAATTGGTATGTCCACCTCGCAGGCGCAAGAGACTCTGTAGGCAGCTACGTATCCGTACGGCCAGGCCATTAGAATTGTTGAGCTACAAGCCTACAGACGCACCCGCTGTAGGCACAGAGGGCAGGGTGGGGTAGACAGGAGCGACATCAACCTCAAGGCAACGCATATCTAAGGTAGTCGTCTAGCAAGTGCACCCATCAAGTGAGACACATCTAGAATAGCAGCGACCCTCAGGTAGCCAGGTGATAGGTAATCTGCTTTTTTTTCGAGCGAGGATCATGGACAGACTATCTAATTGAGGGTAAGGTTAGGTTCATCCGGCACCAACAAACGATCTCAGAGGTGCACAGGCAAAGACAAGGGATAGATCAGGTGAGAAACAGACCACCAATGTCCTGCCACAAACACCTGTCACATGCTGACCTCAACCTCAACCTGAATACATAGCACACGCTTGGGGCAAGAAGGTATTTCCAGTTTGGTGAGAAGCAACACTTCTGTTGGGAAAAGAATCGGGACATAACTTGACGATAACATGGACAACGATAATCGTCACATGCTTAAGTGTCGATAAGAACCTCCGATTATCTCGGCTCACGGGTACGGATATAGGGCAGGCTTCGCGTAGAAAGCTTCTTTTGACTGGTCGAACCAGCTACTCACCTGCCACGACTCACGTCGCGTGGCGGTTCAGCGTTCTGCTTAAACACAATACCACGCAACTGGCGTCCTTGATTCTTCCACGAATACCTGGCCTGTAACAAAAGTTCATTTGGGCTAAACGACATAACCTTGCGGTCGATCAAGTCTAACCAAAAGGCTACTGGAAGGGAGTACCCGGGACAAGAAGCATCACGTATCCCTAGATCCAGTAGAGTCATAATACCGTTTAACTAATGCTACCTGGGCTCTTTGATAATGCCCAGAACTCTCTCTCCCTCCCTCCTTCCCTCTCTACCATTAATAGACGTTTTTCCATTTCCGCACGACAAGCGCAAGTAGGACGGTCAACCGCGCTTTACTACGGGCATTGTCTAATTGTCAAAAGTGACTTCATGAGTTCGCATCCCTGTTGCTCTGGGAACTCGCGCTCATTGGTTGCGTCGTCGGTAGAGACATCTTGGAAGCTGCCGTCTGTCGAATTCTTGCCCATGCATAAATGATGCCACTGACGAAGCCCGTGACGATGGCTGACACGCTGCCGACAGTCACCGGTGCATCAAAGAAGATGAGCCCGCTGATTGCGATGGGGAGTTTGTTCAGGGCACCGACCACCGAGTAAGTAGTGGAAGATGTGACGCGAATACACCACGCGGAACAATACGAGATGAAGATGGCACATAATCCGGAGTAAACCATGCCGATAAAGAGGCTGTTGCGCGACTCGGTAGGGAAATTCTTCTGAATGTTGGCCGAAGACCAATCTTCCGTCAAAAGGGTGCAGATGATCAGAACCGGGATAGTGAGCAAGTTGTTGTAAAACATGGCTACATGCATGATTCTGTCAGTAGGAAAAGCGAGGATGACATTGTTTCGTGTCAAACACGCATTGGTGAGATGCAATGTGCGGGCTGACTTACTGTCCCAATCCTTGAAATTCATCTTCTTGATGACCTTCCGCATCCCGAGAATGTAGGCGGCTGTGCAACAAACATTCATACCCATCCAAGCATATCCGGCATTGAGTGTCGACACAGCAGCAGATGTCTGAGCGGTATGCGAATTGCCACCCAGAGCGTGTTGCACATCTGCCCAAGCAGCGACAACCGAACTCAAGACCATCAACCCGAAAGAGAGAAGAGACAAGGGGCTGACGCTACCGCCAAACCACAAGACCTCGCCGTAGGCAATAACAATGATTGTCAGGTTCTTGAAGATTGTGTAAACCGGCACAGAGAGAAACTGCAGAGCCTTGGTGCCCGTATAAATCATTCCGACTAACAAAAGCGAGATTGGAAACCCTAGGAATGTCAGTGTACAGGAAAGCCATGGTGATTGAAGTCAGGACGACGAACATTTCTTGGCCTTCTCAGTATCGAAGGGCGCCAGGTTGGAGATCATTCCAAGATTCTTACAGACCAAGATTGTGACGATGCAAACAATTGCCTAGCAACCAAATCGTCAAGGTTACGTATCGGCGAGATGTCTGGTCACTGCGACGAACATACCTGAACAGCGAGGTAGAGAAAGTTTAGGTTCCAAAATTGGCCCGAGACAACGTACTTGTTGACCACAGTCATACTGATCGACGAAAAGCAGTATGCTAGAATTGAAGCTCCCGGACTGTTGTCGATCTTGCTGATGGGCGATACCATGTTAGACCGAGACCTTACGGGTGGTCGCTGGGAAAGAAAGCCGTCCTTTTCCCCGCCAAAGGAATCGTTGCCTCGGAGCTCGTAGTCCTCGTTCTTTTTGTTGTCCGCCATGATAATGATTGAGTCTGGGACCAATTGATTGACAAGATGTTTGCAGCGGGGATGAGAAGAGGAGCTCAAGATGTTTGGAGTTGCTTCAGTTGCGGTACGCGTGGGCGTGTTGGGGTTGGTGATGTTTGGGGACACGAATGGGGCTCTGGGCGAAATGCGGCAGAACGACAGTGTATCCTGAGTAGGTAATCCGTGTCACGTCGGGTAGAAGGGTGCAAATAGGGTTGTCGATCGGGTTTCGATGTCCCGGCAGACGGTTCCTTGTGTCTGTCGATGACCACAGAAGAGCAGTATCTGTCTGTTGAGTCGAAAATGAAAAGGGACGGTCAAAAAGGGAGTCGCACGGGGGTACGTCGCGGGCGAGGCGTTGGGTGAGAAAATGCAAGGGGGACCAGCCCACGCACAGCATGGAACACGAGTGCGCTTAGTGAGTAAAGGGCTCAAGACTCCTGTTTAAATTATTATATCTACTTGTTGATATAATTCTTTTATAGCTAAACTATATTTACATAAGATATGGATTAAAACGTAAGAGAAATATTATACAGCCTAGAATATTAATATAGCTTAAGTTTACTCTTATGTTTTAATTTATAGCTTTTCTAAATATAGTTTAGCTATAGAAGAAGCTAATAGTTATCTTTTAATTATATGATTTATTTATTATATTATCAAATAGAATATTATGATTTTTTTTATATATACTAATAATTACTATTAGCTTGAATTTAAGTAGAAATATATATATATATAGTATAAATAAAAATGGTATATTAATAATATATTATATATCTCATTCCTTTTACTTTATACTTATAGTGCTATCTAGAGTATTAAGAAATAATATATAATACGCTCCTAATACATTATATATTATATACTACATATTATATATTTTAAATATTGTTGCGAGGTAGGTAGGGTTGAGACCTATATTCAGTAAAGTGATACCTTACGTTAAAGGTATATATACTAGATATTCTCAAGGGAAGAGAAAAT
>MASP02000264.1:0-52809 GCA_001693025.2 Colletotrichum lindemuthianum | reverse complement strand
GTTCTAGAATATTCTAATTATTACTAATTAGAATATTCCAGTAATATAGGCTTACGTCAGTAATTACGCATTATTATGTATACTGAAGTTAGTTACAGGTAAGTACCCTGTAAAAGAAAGATATAGAATATTCCACAGAATATTCAGCCTGTAGGTATAGTATTACTATAGGGTAAATATTTATAGCTTAGTATTTTAATATTCCTTCTTTTACTTTATAGTAGTAAAAGAATAAAAAGAGTGGAAAAGTAGATACCTAAAACTAGTTTAAGGTATCTATAAATTAATACCTAAACAAGTACCCTGTAAAATAATAGGTACTATAGGTAATTATGTTATAGTATCTTATAAAAAGTATTATAGTACTAATAGTAGTAATCTGTAGTATTAGTAGTACTATAGAATAATAGTATTAAAAATAAGCTAAAAATACCAGGAAGATTACTAGTTATTTATAGCTCTAGTTAGGCTAATTAGCCTAAGAAACTCAGTGAATTTAGGCTTGGGAAGAGGTTTAGTTAGGCTGTCAGTAGGTATTTCAGAGGTTAAAAGATATTTAACCTCTATATTACCTACTAAAACCTTTTATCTAGTGAAAAAATAGTCTATAGCTGTATATTTAGTATACTAATAGTACTCTAGGTTATAGGCTAGAGCTAAAGCTCCACTATTATTAGTATAAATAGTTATGAGCTTAATATAAATATTTAGCTTTAAAAGTAGGCTCTATAACTACTTAGCTTCCCTAATAGTCTCTTAAAGACTATTAAATTCAGCTTCAGTAGTAGATAAGATTACTATAGACTGTTTTTTCAATTTCCACAAAATAGGGTTATTATTTATAGTAAATAAATAGCCTCTAGTGGATTTTCGAGTGCTGTAGTAGCTAGCCTAATCTGAATTAGTATAGTCTACTAAATTTATAGTAGGGCTCCCTCTGTAAGTAAGTACTAAATTAGCAGTAGTAGATAAGTATCTAAATATACTTATAACTATTTTCAGTAGTTTTTCAGTAGGTTTATATAGAAACCTACTAATAAAAGTAACTGAAAAAGCTAAATTAAGCCTAATTATAACTATAGTATATATAAAGCTACTAACTAGATACTAATACTACTATAGTAAATCCTTAGTAGGGTTATAGGTAGGATCTTCTTCTGTAAGAGATAAATCCTTTAAAACCCCAGGATTTAGAGGGAAATTTAAAAGCCTTATAGCAGTTAAATTATTCTTAGATAATAACTACTTAATATAGTAGGCCTGAAAGACCTAGAGAACTTTTTAGGCTTAATTACGTATAATATTAAGCTCTAAAAAGTGAGATAATTCTCCAAGATCCTTAATATTAATAAATCTTTTCAGAGAAGATTTAAATTTAGTTATAGTAGTTAAATTCTTTCTAAAAATCAGAAAGTCATCCATATAAGTAACTAAATAAATAGGATCTTCAAGGCTATTATTATAATAAGTAGCCTCATCAGATTTTAAGGGTAAAAACTCTAAATCTTAAAGAATTTTTCGAATTTTCTTTTACTACTATCTAGAGCTCTGTTTTAAGCTATATAAAGCTTATAGTAGCAGTAAAATCTATTTAATACTAAGATTAAATCCTATAGTATTTAATTCAGAGAATTCTTTGAAAAATTCGATAAGAAGTAGTTTAGAGATTTTATATAAATCTCTTCTTCTAAATTCCTATATAAAAAGGTTCTAACTATGTTAATATAGTAGATTTCCTAGTCTTAAGCTATTACTATAGATAAAAATACTCTAAAAGTAACTAGATTAAAGCCTATAGTAAAAGTCTGGAAATAATCTATACTATATTTCTACTGAAATCCTTTAGCTACTAAATAGACTTTATATTGATTTATAAACTTATCTGGAGATAGGTTTACACTTAAAAACCTATCTTATAGCTATAAGCTTTTTAGAGGGATTTTTATGATAAAGTTGTTTAATAGATACAGCCTTAAAAATACTTCTATAGATTAGCTAGCTAATCTCAGTATAGATAACTTTAAGTTATTCCTCTTTTTCAGTAGTATTTAGAGTCTGTTTGAAGGTTTGAAGCTCTAAATAAGTAGATAAGGTATAAAGTATAGAAGGTTTTATAGAAGGTTAGTATAAAGTAATTACTATAGAGGATACTAAGTTATAAGGATAATTATAGCTAGAGGTAACCCCCTCTGCTATATTATTCTTAATAAATTTAAAGTGCGCTGTTTTTACTAACTTAGATTTATAAGGTCTAGTTAGTATAAAAACTAAAGTGATTTTTAAAGTATTTTTATAGGTAATAAAGG
The DNA here is from genome assembly GCA_001693025.2 of Colletotrichum lindemuthianum. NCBI lineage: Eukaryota > Fungi > Ascomycota > Sordariomycetes > Glomerellales > Glomerellaceae > Colletotrichum > Colletotrichum lindemuthianum. Next base: position 50,503 of record MASP02000264.1, on the reverse strand, counting down.
AACCTTTTTCTGTAAAAATAGTAAGTTTATCACTATTTTTTCGTTTTTCAGAAAGATAGTATACTAGAATTTTAGTACTTATAGGTTATAAATCCTCTATATTTAGCTTATTATTTCTTTCTGGATAAATAAAATTTAGTAAAGTTTGTTAAGGAGTAATTATAAGTCTTGTTATAGTAGTTAAGTTAACTAAGTTAATAATTATAGATATAATAGTATTCTAAATATAGAGAAGTAAACTTTCTAAAAGTAAAATAGTATAGGTTTTTTCGATTAAAACCCTGTTGGTATGCTCTATAATACTATTTTGTTTGGAGGTATAGGCTGTAGAGGGCTCTAAAATAATTCTCCATATTTTTGTATGATCCTCTAATAATTTAGGATTAAATTCTCAGCTATTATTGAGGCGAAAGGCAGAGGGATAAAGCTTAAATTAAGTTTTATAGTACTTTAGTTAAGCTATAATATAGCTAAAAATTTCGTCTTGTTTAGCTGTAAAGTCTATAGTTTTATAGGTATTATAGTTATTAGTGTAGAGAATAGCGTAATTATTCTCTATATTGCTAGTAAGGTTTATTTTAATTGAATCTATATAGATTTAAAAAAGTAATTTTATAGTTTTATTATAGCTGACTTTTGATTATTACTTTATAAGTTTACTTTTAGTAGGGTTAGAATACTGTAAATTAGCTTCTTTTAGCTAATTTATAGGTATTCCTTCTGTAATTTTAGCTATTTTAGCTGAAAAGGGATAGTTAGGATACTCTAACTGATGATACTACTCTATAGTAATAGTAGTTGTTTTTACTTTGAAGTTTGAAGTGTAGTCTACTGTAAAAGCCTCGAAATTTATTATAAAGTTTTCTGTAAGTTTAGTAGGCTGCTGTAAATTAGTAGATAAATCTACTATTTTATTAGAAAGCTCTAGATTACAGTTAGTAGATATTATAAACCCTACTAATTTATAATTAGATTCTTCTGTAAATATGGAAGATTTTAATGCTGGTATAATATTTATATTATATTTTTAGAAAACTTCCTTCTGAATTTTCTAAAAAAGCTGAGAATTATAGAAGCTTTTAGTAAGTGAAGATTTTATAGTTATTTTGATAGCTAAAGGTAAATAAAAACCTCGCTGTAAATACAAAGTTATAAAAAGTTTATTTTTAGCGTTATATAAGATATTACTCTTAATAAAATTACTTTTATTATAGTGGAGTAATCTAGAGAAAATATTAATTAGAAACTCTAAAATATAAAAGATATTAGTTAACTTAATAGTATTTATAGAACCCTTATAATAGATAGGAAATTCTATAGTATTAATACTAAAAAGATTTATAGGCTTACCTTCTGTAAATATAGGTAGTAGGTTCTGTAAAGTATTTATATTAGTGAACAACTGAAGGTTATTTACTATATAAACAGTAAAGATTATATTATAAAGCTACCGATTTTTATTTGGGGTTTCTGAATTTTCAGACTTCTTATAAAATATAGAGGATTGTTTAGTATTTTTACCCTAATAGGTAGTATCTATAAGTATTATAAAAACTTTATTTATAGAGCCTTAAGGTTCTATATTAACTTTAATAGAACTTTGAAGCTTTATAATAGCTATAGTAGTAGAAGAGGCTAAGAAAGTTTTTTAGGAAGACTTTTATTATTCTGAAGAAGTATTTAAATTTTTAGAATAATCTTTTCAGTAGGATCTTCCTTCTTTAGTATATTTTTTAGCGTTATAAGTAGAGCTTTTAGATCCGTTTTTAGATGTTTTGGATTTTTCAGAAAGGTTAATAGTATTATCCCTTCTATAATACTTTTTAGTAAAACTATTTAATATAGGGATATTAATTTCCTTATAATTTTTATTTAAAATATCAGCTATAAGAGCCTGAAGAGTAGGAGGTTTTTTCAGCTTTAAATTAGACTATTAATAATCTGACTATATAGGGTAGGAATGCTGTAAAGTTGCTATAAAAATGATTTTTTAGTTAATATCGTTTATATTAGTATCTATATAAACTAACTTAGATAAGTAGCTTTTAAAGATACTAATAAATTTAGTAAGAAAGCTATAATTTTCAAATTTAATATAGTGAAATGTGAGATATAGTTATTATTAAAAAATAGGTTTAGTATTCTTATAGTTAGTTTTTAGAGTTATAATAGCTATATAATGATCCTGTTAGTTGAAAATAAGGTTTAAAAGTTCTATAGTAATATTTTAGTATATAAGTAATAAAGTCTGAATTTCTTAGTTGTTAGTTATAGCTTTATAGTGTGAAGGGCTGAATTTAAGTTTATTTAACTAGAAAGTAGCGTAAAATACTATTTATTTAGAACTAAGGAGTAAAAGAGAAACTTTTATAGGTATATAGAAAAGTCTGTATATATAATATTATATAGAGCCTACTGGAGTTCCACTTAGGTGAGGAGGTTAACTTCAGATACTTAAATATAGCTCTAGCTGGATATCTAGATATAGCCTATAATATTACCTCCCTCCTCTCTAACTACTGCCCAGTTAGGAGCTATAGGCTGAGTCTTTATTATTATCTATAATTAGCTTATATATCACTTTATACTACTTTAGAGCTACTATATCTATAATAATATTAATAGGCTTCTATATAAGGTTTATATATCTTTCCTATTTAATAAAAGCTTCTTATTAATATCCTCTTTCTATTTAGTATATCCTTACAGTAAGAATACTTTTAACTAGCTATTTAACCTCTTTATTATTATCTACTAATAGTAGCAGCTAGCTATTAACTATAACCTACTTAGATAGTAGATTAATAGTAGCTCTCTAGAGTAAATCTATATAAAACTGTATATAAATAGATTCTAAAGTATCTAGCTTTATAATATACAGTAAGAGGATCTTTATTATTATATATTTATAGTATAGTTAAGTTAGCTTTTAGCTTAATTTTAGTAACTTATAGTTAGATACATTTAATTACATTTTATTACTGACTTAATATTAATCTGTAGGGGACTAGGTTTTATTTATCTAGATTTCTAACTTCTACTAAATAGTAACTATCTCTATATAAATATATATTATAACTAACTATATTCTCTTAACTAACTAGTAAACTGTAACCTTACTACTATTAAATAGTTTTATATACTTCTTAGTAACTAGGATAAAGTTAATATAATATTTATAATTTATAAAAAAAGATATAGTCTCTATTATATTATACTATTAGTTATAGAAAGTTAACTATATAATAAGTAGTAAGTTATCCTAATTATCTTGGGACTAGTAAGTAAATATCCTTAAAACTACTTAAATCTCCTAATTATACTATTTTATAATCCTATTAGTCTATAGGTAGTAATTAGTATTTAATAGATATATAATACTTATTAATCTATAGAATTCCTTCTAGAAGTAACTTACTTAGTTAGACTCTCTATTATTTATAATAGAATATAGTATTCTATAGAATCTATAGTAGTAACTAAAGAACTACTAAATATATATCTCTATCTCTATTATATTTATCTCTTCTAATATAGAAGTTTTATTTAGTTAATTAATAATAACCTAGAAGTAATAGTTATTCTATCTTTTTATAGGAAGTAAATTAGTAATAAAATCTATTAATAGATTAGAATATAATTAGTTAGATATTAATAGAAGTTTTAGGAATTTCTTTTTAACTTACCTCTAGATATAAATATCTCTATATATATTATAGTTATATATAAATTAGTAGATATTTTATAACTATCCAGACTAGTAAAACTATTAGCTTATAATCTCTAGTATATTATTATACTCTAAGTAACCTATAGAGGAGGAATTATATAACTTCTATATTAATCTAGTTTTAAGTTTATTAAGGAGGCTATTACTCTTTTTACTACTTAGTATCTAAAGTTTCTCCCTAAGAATAAGCTATCTTAGTATATTAATAGTATACTTAGTAATCTAGACTTTAATATAGAGGTTAGGAGGAAAGTTATACTCTCCTTACTGGATTACTATAAAGATCTATTAGTATAAAGAGTTTCTCTTAGTAGTATAGTTTTATATTTCTTATAGATTTAATCTTCCCTTAAAAATCTAAATATTAATAATATTTATATATCTTACTTAGGGTTTTATAGGAATAGTAGTATCTAGGATAATCTATATTATCTATCCTTATTATTTTTTATTATCCTACTTTTTAGAAGTATCTTATTCCCTCTAGGAGAGAGTATTAGAAGCTATTATCTAGATATTTAGTTAGTATTTAAAATAAAAATTATACTAAAATAACTTCTCTACTTACTAACTTTACCTCTCTATAAGTTATTATTTCTTTATAAAATACTTAAGATCTTTATAGTTAGTAAGAACTTTAAACTTTCTAGTACTTTATAGCTCCACTCTCTATACTTATAAATAAGCTAATATTATAAGGAGTTTTTTATTATAAATTAGGTAATTAAATTTTATAGAAATTAGGTATTAAGAGTAGAAAGCTATTAAATATCTCACTCTAACTTTATTATCTTAGGTTAATTTACCTCCCAGAGTATACTCTAAATAGTCTATCTCTACTGTGATTAAAATATTAAGATTAAATATCTATAAAATTAATTTTATAGTAAAAAGTTATTTTAGTATAAAGAAAGTTTCCTACTACTTTAGTTTCTAGTTAAAAAAAACTAACTTCTAAGTTAGGTAGTTTAAAAATTCTATAATAATATTATATCAAAGTATAAAAACCTTATAATAATTTAGAAACCTAAAGAAACTATAGATACTTTTTAGTAAGCTAGAGGGAAGCTAGTTAGTAATAATTACTAACTTCTCAGGATTATAAGAGAAACCCTTTCTAGCTAATATAATAAATTTAATATACTTAACTATAGTAACTAAAAACTTACATTTTTTAGAATCTAACTTAAAGTCTATATTAGTAAAATAGCTAAGTATCTAATAGATTTTCTCTTTATACTTTTTTTATAAGTTACTAATATAAATAAGAATATTATCAATATATATTATAATAAAATTATCTAGAAACTATTATAGGTAGCTATTAATATACTATTAAAATATAGTAGGGATACTAGTAAGTCTAAAAAGATATACTATCTATTTAAAGAGACTATAATATATCTAAAAAACTATTTTCTTTTAGTCTACTTTATTAATTCTAATCTTATAGAATATAGTAATAATATTAAGCTTAATATACTAATAAGTAGTAGTAACCCTCTAGAGAGTCTTTAATATAAAGGGAAGGAAGTAATAATCTTTCTTTATAATTATATTAAAAGCTTTATAATCTACACAGAAGTATATTCCTCTACTTAGCTTTCTTATAAAGAGAATTAAGATATTAGTAGAGAAGTTACTTATTTTAATAAATTCCTTATTAAGTAAATCCTCTAGAGTTTTCTTAAGTATTAGAAGTTCCTCCTATAATATATTATAGAGAGGTTCCTATAGGAAGTCTAGTTTCTATTCCTTATTATTAGGAATTAATAGAATATAGTAGTTTATCTCTAGTTAGCTAGGAGGTAGTTAGTATATTAAATCTAGATAGAAATAATCTAGGAATTCCTTTAAGATATTTATAAAAATATAATTCCTTAAGTCTACTTCTACTTTTAGAGCTAATATTTTCTTAATATCCGCCAGACTAATAAATATAACTTAGTAGGAACTTAATATCTCACTAGTATACTATATAGTATACTAATAGATAAATATAAATAAATTAGTATTAAGTAGCTAAATTAACTAGATCTCCTTAAACTATATTAGTTTATCCTGATATTCTAAATATACTATTATACTATCCTTCGTATATATTATCTATTAAGTTTCAATATTATAAATAATATAATTATTCTCTATCTATAGTTACTTAAGATATAAAAATAACTATAGACTCTCTATAATATAAATATAAACTTTCTATATATAGCTACTAACTTCTAAAGTTAGAATAGTTATTTTCTAAATATCACTAAATAATAACCTAATAATATATTTACTTATCTATCTTTTTAACTTATTAACTAATAGGAGGTAAAGTTTCTTTATAAGGGAGATATTAATAATAATATAAATATTATAGCCTATATTAATAAATATATTAATAAAGTAATCTCTATTAATTTCAGTCTGAATAGTAGTTAACTATTAATTACTTACTTATTCTTTTTCTTATTATTTTCTCTATCTTATTACTTCCACCTTAGTTAGCTTTAGAGTCTAACTTCACTCTAGAGTTACTTTTTTTCTAAATCCTTACTATTACTAAGTAGGATAGTATTATCTTCCTAGTTATCTCCAGTATAATCTAGAGTAGTTATAGTTTTTATAACCTTTATATTAATTGTCTTATATTTTTAGATTTTATAGTTCCTATAGATATAGTTTTTCTTACTATACTTAAAATATTAGTAAGTATCCTAATAGTCTTTAGAGTGTTCCTTAGAGGTAGAGAAAAAGCTACTAAAGTTTCAATATTATTATTATTTCTTAACTACTCTAATTATTATAATATTACCTTCTATATTATAGATAGTAGGTCTCTAGTGGGATAGCTAGTAGTATATTAATACCTCCTTTATATATTTAAGCTTCTAAACTATATTTTAAATTTTAGATAATTAAAGTTTATACTCTATAGGAAAGTTAATTTTAATAAATAACTCCTTAAAGTAGAGAAGTAGAGTAGCCTCTAGTAGGAAGATCTAGATTATATCTAGCTATATATACCCTCTAGTATTAACTAGAGTTTTTTTAAATTAGGGCAGAAAAATAGTTAAGTATTTATTTTCCTTCTATCTGAAACTTTATAGTTAGATAATAATATAAAACTAACTATTAGGATCTAGATAAATTCTATCTAGATAACTTATAAAATTATTTAAGTTATAAGAGTTTTCTAGTTTTTCCACTATATAGAAAGTTTTAACTACTTACTGAGAACTAGAATCTAAGTAGGAGTAAATTAGATATTAATATTCCTAATTATTATTAAAAAAATAATAATTCATCTTAAATTTAGCTTTTATCTATTAAGCTTACACTTAGTATTTCTTCTGCTTACCTAAAAATTTTAGAAATTAGAAAAGAAATTTCCTCTAGTAGTTAGCTATTAGTAGAAATATAATAATATTATTAACTCTAAGGGTTATTATCCTAATAGATATTATTCTAGAAGTTATTAAAGTATCTTAATATAAGCTAGAAATATCTATTATAATAGCTATCTGGAGGTTACTACTTACTTTAATATTTTATTTTATTAACTTATATAAAAGCTTATTAATCCTCTAGTAGAAAAGGTTTAAAATATATTATAACTACTACTAAAATAGTTTACTTATAGGGTTACTATCTGTAGGGGTATCCTAGGAAGCTTTAATATCCTCTATCATTCTTTATATTAGTTACTTATTATATAGTATTATATCCTAGGAGCTATATTTAACTAGATTATATACTTAACTAGTAGGAAGCTATATTCTACTTAATATTATCTATATAGTGAATAAAACTAAGTTCTAAATATATAAAAAGCTGGATCTAAACTTATTTAACTAGAAAGTAGTGTAAAATACTATTTATTTAGAACTAAGGAGTAAAAGAGAAGTTTTTACGGATACGTGGAAAAGTCTATATATATAGTATTATATAGGGCTTACTAGAGCCCCACCCGGGCGAGAGGGTTAGCTTTAGATATCTGGGCATAGCCCTGGCTGGATATCTAGATATAGCCTATAATATATAAGCTTCCTTATTTTCAAAGAAATTAAATAATTTAAGAAACCTTAAATAGAGTTTTAAGGAGTAAAATTAGGTAAATTAGTTTTCAGTATTTAATAGTTTCTATTTTTCAGATATTAAATAGTTTGTAACAGCCTTAATAATATCAGCTATAATTTTTAATATAGTATAGTAATAGCTGAAAGGTCTGTAAAAATAGCTAATTGTTTAGCTAAATAGTTAAAACTAAATACTACTTAATAGCTAAGTAGTATTCTCGATTTTAGAAAATTGATTTTAATTTTGAAAAGTCGATTCGAGTAAGTTAAATAAGTACCTTATAAAGAAGTAGGATACTGGTGTAATAGTAACTTTAGGGTTACTGTAGGGTTTAGAGGAGGCGATTTTGGATATTCGAATAGATATAATATTATTATATCGGATATTGTATTAGCTGATATAAATAGTCGAAATTTTTCGAGATATATTGCTTAATGCAATTATTGGGTTTCGTCTAATTTGATAAAGAGAATCTCGAGTTTCGATAGAGTAATATAATGAATAAAATGCTGGGTTTATAACCTGTTGCGAAGTAGGTAGGGTTGAGACCTATATCTAGTAAAGTGATACTTTATGTTAAAGGTATATATACTAGATATTCTTAAGGGAAGAGAAAATAGTATAAAAGAGTGAATAGTAGTTATATTCTTATAAANNAGTTCTAGAATATTCTAATTATTACTAATTAGAATATTCCAGTAATATAGGCTTACGTTAGTAATTACGCGTCATTACGTATACTGAAGTTAGTTACAGGTAAGTACCCTGTAAAAGAAAGATGTAGAATATTCCACGGAATATTCAGCCTGTAGGTACAGTATTACTATAGGGTAAACACCTATAGCTTAGTATTTCAACAAATATAAATACATTATATATATTTATAATATATTAGGATTTCTTTCTAATATATATATTTGAATTTGTAATATAATAGATGAAGAGAAATATCTATTTGTATTATATTACAGTTGATATATCTGTATTATATTACAGATTCATTTAATTGTATTAATATGACTTATAATATACTATATTTTAGTAAAGTTAAAAATGTAGAACTTCAAGATTTTAATTATTCAATCCAAACTCTTAGCGCTTATATAATAACTTTAATACTAGTATATATAGTATTCTTTTACCGTTTTAGTATTATAGTCTTATATACCTAAATTAGAATACAATAGACATTAAATTACAAATAATACAAATACAAATATATATACTTGTATTTGTAACATATTAGGTTTTGAAATATTATAAATTCAAGTATATATATTTGCTATTATATATAATATATTACAAATATATATATTTCTATTTGTAGTAGATATACTTATATTGTTATAAAGCTCTAGTGGTATTTAAGCTTTTCACCCTATATATAGTTCTAACTATATAATATATCCAGTAATAGTATTTATACTAGCATTAGCTTATAACTAGTTTAAATAGTAATAAAATTACCTATTATTATAGATAATTATACCCCCAGTTATAATATTTAATACTATAGTAGAGAAAGACCTTATAGTAATAATCTATATAATAGAAATCTTAGTAAAGCTAAAGTTTAATATATATAGCTAAAAGCAATTATAAAGAATATAAAGTTGAGAATATTTATAATTCTCTTTAAAATAAAATAGAATAAATAGCTAAAAGCTAAATATTCTATAACTTATTATCTTTCTATATTCTTAATAATAAAAACGGATTTCTCCTTAAATGTATGCAGCTATATGCAACCAGGGAAATATAATAGTGGATTCCAAATATTCTATTATAACCTCTATAACTAGAAGTATTAATAATTTCCAAAAAGTCTAAATAATGTTATAGATATTGATATTAATAAACAGACTTTAGATATTTAGAAATAAATTACCTAATTATTCTATAATCTATTATATCAAGCTAATAATTTTGGAAATTAGATATTAATTAAATAGTATTATAATTTTAAAATACTATATTAGTAGTATAGGCTATATCTAGATATCCAGCTAGAGTTATACCTAGGTATCTAAAGTTAACCTTATTGCCTGGGTGGAGCCTCAGTGGGCTCCATATAGCACCATACATATAGATTTTTCCATTTATTTATAAAAGCTTCTTTTTTACTTCTTAGTTCTAAATAAATAGTATTTTAGCCTACTTTCTAGTTAAATAAGCTTAGATTCAGCCTTTTAGATATTTAGCATTTAGTTTTATCTACTATATAGATAATACTAAGTAAAATATAGTTTCCCACCAGTTAAGTATATAATTTAGTTAAATATAGCTTCTAGAATATAAAACTATATAATAAGTAACTAACTAATTAATATAAAAAATAATAGAGGATATTAAAGTTTCTTAGAATATTCCTTTAGATAGTAACCCTATAAGTAAGCTATTTTAGAAACTTATAGTATATCTTAAGTTCACTCTACTAGAGAACTAATAAACTTATATATAAATTAGTAAGATAAAATATTATAGTAAGTAGTAATTTCCAGATAGCTACTATAATAAATATTCTAAGCTTATATTAGGATATTTTAGTAATCTCTAGAATAATATCTATCAGAATACTAGCTCTTAAAGTTAATAATATTATTATACTTTTATTAGTAGCTAATTATTAACGAAAGTCTTTCCTTTTATTTCTAAAGTTTTCAAATAAGTAAAGGAAAGACTAGATATAAATTAAATAGAAAAAAACTAAACGTAAGATTAACTACTACTTCTTTCATAATCTAATTTACATTTACTTAAACGTTAGTTTCTAGTAGATAGTTAAGATCTTTTATATAATAGAAAAATTAGATAACTTCTATAACTTAGATAATTTTATAAGTAACCTAAATAGAACTTATCTAAATCTAGATCGTTAACCTTATATTATTATCCAGCTATAAAGTTTTAGATAGAAAGAAAATAAGTATCTAACTATCTTTTTACCTTAATTTGAAAAAGCTTTAGTTGATACTTATGGATATATATAGTTAAATATAATCTAGATTCTCCTACTAAAAGCTAACTTACTTTCCTATTTTAGTAAGGTATTTATTATAATAATCTTTTCAATAAAATATAAATTCTAATTATTTACAATTTAGAATATAGCTCAGAAGCTTAAGTATATAAAGAAAATATTAATTTACTATTAGCTATTCTACTAAAGATTTGTTACTTATAATATAGAAGGTAATATTATAATAACTAAAATAGTTAGAAAGTAATAATAATATTGAGATTTTAGTAACTTCTTCTTTACCTTTAAGAAGTAGTCTAAGAACTAATAGAATACCTACTAATATTTTAAATATAGTAGGAAAAGCTATATATATAGAAACTATATAATATAGAAATGAAAGAAAGTTAATATAAAGATTATAAAAGCTATAGCCACTTTAAAATATATTAAGAATAACCAGAGGAATAATATTCCCCTATTTAGTAATAGTAAGAACTTAGAGAAAAAGTGACTTTAAAGTAAAGTTAGATTCTAAAGTTAATAAAGGTAACAATAATAGAATAGGGAAAGTAATGGGAAAAGAAATAGATAAGTAACTAATAGTTAGCTATTATTTAGGCTACAATTAATAAGGATTACTTTATTAATATACTTATTAATATAGACTGTAATATTTATATTATTATTAATATCTTTCCTATAGAGAAACTTTACCTTCTATTAACTAATAAATTAAAAAAGTAGATAAGGAAATATATTACTAGGCTATTATTTAGTAATACTTAGGGAACAGCTATTCTAACTTTAGAAGTTAGTAGCTTTATATAGAAAATCTATATATATACTATAGAAAGTCTTCAGTTATTATTATATTTTAGGTAGCTATAAATAGAGGATAATTATATTATTTATAATACTGAAGTTTAATAAATAATCTATAGAAAATATAGTTTAATAATCTATCTAAAGTATTAGGATAAGCTAATATAATTTAAGAAGATTCAGTTAATCTACCTACTTAATATTAATTTATTTGCATTTATCTACTAGTATACTATATAATATACTGGTAGGATACTAAGTTTCTACTAAATTATATCTATTAGCTTTATAAATATTAAGAAAATATTAATTTTATAAGTAAAGATAAACTTAAGAAATTATATTTCTATAAGTATCTTTAAGGAATTTCCGGATTCTTCTATCTAGATTTAGTATACAAGCTACCACCCAGCTAATTAGAAATAAATTACTATATTCTGCTAGTTTCTAATAATAAGAAATAGAAATTAAATTTCCTTTAGAGACCCCTCTATAATATATTATAAAAGAAGCTTCTAATACTTAAGAAAACCCTAGAGAACTTACTTAATAAGGAATTTATTAAAGTAAGTAACTTTATTACTAATATTCCAGTTTATTTTATAAAAAAGCTAAATAGAGGAGTATATTCCTATATAAACTACAGCATTCTTAATATAATTATGAAGAATAACTATAACCTTTTTTCTCTTATATTAGAAAACCTCTAGAGGGTTACTATAACCTACTGATATATTAAACTTAATATTATTATTATGTTCTATAAAACTAGAATTAATAAAGTAAATTAAAAAAGATAATTTTTCAGATATATTACAGTTTCTTTAAATAAATAATATATTTCTTTACATTTACTAATATTCCCACTATATTTCAATAGTATGTTAATAGCTATCTATAATAATATCTATATAACTTTATTATAGTATATATTAATAATATCCTTATTATACTAGTAGCTTATAAAGGAAATAGAAGGAAATAATCCACTAGATACTTAGCTACTTTACTGATATAAACTTAAAGTTTAATCTTAAAAAATATAAGTTCTCTATTACTATAATTAAGTATATTAAGTTTATTATATTAGCTGGAAAGAATCTTTCTTATAACTTAGAGAAGTTAAAGATTATTACTAACTTACTTTCCTCCAGCTTACTAAAGAATATCTATAATTTCCTTAGACTTGCAAATTACTATAAGGGTTTTATATTTTAGTAGAATATTATAATAAAATCTTTAAATTATCTAACTTAGAAGTTTATTTTCTTTAACTAGAAATCAAAATAGTAAGAAGTTTCCCTTATATTAGAATATCTATTTATTATAAAAGTAATTCTGTGGATATTAAACCTTAATATCATAATAATAGTAGAAATTAACTATTCTGAATATATTCTAGAAGCTAACTTGACTTAGAATAATAAAGCTAAAATAAGATATTTAGTAATCTTTTATTTCTAATATCTAACTTCTATAAGATTTGATTACCTAATTTATAATATAAAATATCTTATAATACTAACTTATTTATATATATAGAGGGTAAAGCTAAAAGAATATTAGGAAATTGATAATTTTTCTTAACTATAAGAATCTTAAATACTTTATAAAGAAGTAGTATCTTATAGAGAGGTAAAGCTATTGGATAGAGAGGCTAGTTTAGTTTAACTTGTATCTTAAATATTAATTAGGTATTTAGATAGTAACTTCTAATATGCTCTCCAGAATAAAATAAAATATCCCTGAAAAATAAAATAATAAGAGGTAATAAAAATAGATAATATGGATTATTCTAAATACTATTACTCCTATAGAATTCTAGAAAAAATATATAAATATTACTAATATCCAGATTTTTAAGAGGAAACTTAATCTATAAAAAATATAAAACTATATTACTAAAAGAAACTTTTTAAATTACTAGATCTTTATAGTAATCTAATAGGGAAAATGTAGCTTTCCTCTTAATCTCTATATTAAAATTCAAATTGCAAAATATATTATTAGTATACTGGAAAAACTTACCTTTAGAGAGAAACTTTAGATATTAGATAGTAATAATAGTAATAATCTTCTTAATAAACTTAAAACTAAACTAATATAGAAGTTTTATAACTTCTTTCCTATAGGCTATCCGGAATATAATAATATACTAATAATTATAAGTTAATAGTTTTATTAGCCTAAATAATTATAGAATATCCACTAATTTATATATAACTATAATATATACAGAAATATTTATATCTGGAGGTAAGCTAAAAAGAAATTCCCAAAGTTTCTATTAATACCTAACTAATTATATTCTAATTTATTAATAGATTCTATTACTAACTTACTACTTATAAAGAAATAAGGTAGTTATTACCTCTAGGTTACTATATATTAACTGAATAAAGTTTCTATACTAAAGGAAGTAAATATAATAGAGGTAAAGATATATATTTAGTAGTTTCTTAGTTACTATTCTAGATTTTATGAAATATTATACTTTATTATAAATAATGAAGAATCTAACTAAGTAAGTTACTTCTAGAAGGAATTCTGTAAATTAATAGATATTATATACTTATTAAATATTAGTTACTATCTATAAAGTAACGATATTAGAAAATAATAAAATCAGAAAGTCTAAGTAATTTTAAAGGTATTTATATATTAATTCCAGAATAACTAAGGTTACTTACTAATTATTATATAGTTAACCTTCCCTAACTCACAGTATAATATAATAGAAATTAGATCTTTCTTTATAAATTAGAGATAATATATTAACGTTACTCTGGTTACTAAGAAGTATATAAAGTTACCTAATAGTAGTAAGACTACTATCTACTAGCTACTTAAGAAAATATAATTAGTAATAATATATATTAATATATAGATAGCTACTATTCAGTAGAAATTAGAAGCTTAGGTTAATAAAATCCAGTATTCTACTAATTAATATTAGGTTAACAATAAGGTATAGTTAAATATACTTAACTATACGTTACTAAAACTAAGCTGGAAACTAATTTAATTGTACTATAAGTATATAATAGTGGAGATTCTCTTACTATATATTATAAATCTAAATATTCTAGAGTCTATTTACCTATATTTATATATAAATTTACTTTAGGAGGTTACTACTAATTTACTACCTTGTTGAATTATAGTTAATAACTAGCCATTATTACTAGTGGATAATAATAGAAAAACTAAATGGCTAACTGAAAATATTCTTACTATAAGAATATATTAGGTGGAAAGAGAATATTAATAAAATATTATTATTAAATAGAAAAGATATATAAACCTAATATAGAAGCTAGTTAATATTATTATAAATGAAGTAGTATTAAAGTAATATAAAGTAATATATAAGTTAATTATAGATAATAATAGCAACCTAGCCTATAGCCTCCAGCTAGGTAGTAGCTGGGAAAAAGGAAGGTAATATTATAAACTATATTCAGATATCCAGCCAGGATTATACTTAAGTATCTAAAGTTAATCTCCTTACTTAGATAGAGCTTTAATAAGCTTCTATATAATATTATATATATAGACTTTTCTATATACTTATAAAAGATTCTTTTTTACTTCTTAGTTCTAAATAAATAGTATTTTACGCCACCTTCCGGTTAAATAAGCCTAAATCCAGCCCTTTACAGAATAATAGGAAATAAAATTAAGATAGTGTAAGAGTGTAGCTAAAAGCTTAGGTAAGGGAAAGGTAAACAGTATTTAAAGGTAAGTCTCCGTAGGTTATAAGATTTCAACTTAGTAAGCTAACTAGTGGTAGCTATAAGAGGGTTTTATTTTATAGAGGCTCTGTAGCTTTATGCCTCTATTAATTACGTAATTCTAGCTATTCCGGCTTTCTATATAGGCTATAGGATCTATATTCTTATAATTATTCCCCCCTTCAGAGGCCTTAGCCTCTAAGGTCTGTAAATGCCATATAGCTGCGCTTTTTTAAATATATAGCTTTGCTAACCGTTCGCCGGTGGCGCTAAGTTTAAATATAAATTAACAGTTAAAATAACAGTTAAGATAATAGTTGAAAATAACAGTTAAGAGAATAGTTGAAAATAACAGCCAAACAGCAGTTAAAATAACAAATTTAAGTAATTAAGAAAAGAGATTAAAGCTAAAGGTATATTAATCTGCAATATTCCCACGGATATATTAACCTATAAGGTTAAAAACCCCTTAGTAAGGCCTCCCTAAAAGTATATTAACCTATAAGGCTTCAGTATATTAACCAGATATCTTAAGGTAATTGCTAGGGTATCTAACCCCTTTAGTATATTAACTGGATATTTTTAGGTAAATATTAGGATATCTAATTCCTTCTCCCTAAGGTATTCTATAGCGGATTAGGTATATAAAACTTCCTATAGCTAATTAGGCTACTAAGGTATAGGTGGTTATTTAATAGTTATTTTACTTTTATAAAGGAACCGCTACTACTATATATTACTCTAGGGCCTTTTAGTAGTAAGCTTTCAGCAGCCAGGCAGTTACAGTAAACTCTTATAGAATAGCTAGACTTCTAATAGAATATATAGAATTTATTTTGGCAATAAATAGCTATTAAATAGCCTAACTTACTATAAACGTTATATATCTTACCTTTTAGGTGTAGCTCTTTTAGCGTTAAGCTTTTAGCGGCATTATAGTTTATAGCCCTCTTAATACTACTAGTAACCTTCTTAGTAATACTACTAGAAGCCTCCTTATAAAATTATAATATCTCTTAGAGATATTTAGCTGCTAAGGCTATAGCTTTTGGTTGCTAGATATTAAATTTTTAATATTATAAATACCTCTATATTCTAATTTTAATATAGTAGAAGAAGGTAAATATATAAGCTCTTAAGATTTTAATAGAGATATCTAAAGTATAGTAAATTGCTAACTATTTGGTATAGAATTTTAGTAGTAATAAGTCTATGTACTGAAGTATATAAAGTATACTATAGAGATATAATCTTTATAAGATAGAGTTAGTTAATAAGTAGTAAGTAAATACTATAAAATTGACCTATAAGGGATCTAGAAGAATATAATAATAGTTACGCTACTGGGTCTATAGGCTATATAATAATTTAGTTATAACTTACTGAATATTTTATATCTCTAAAGCCTCTAGCTATAGGGTATAGCTATTTTAGATTACTATTAGCTTATATTTAATTCTATATAAGGTAGTATTCTTATAAAAGAGGCTGTAAAGATAGCTAGGAGGTTTTAAGTAATTTTAATATTTATATATTACTAAGAAGGCTATTAATAATCTCAAGCTTACTAATAATATACTATTAGATATTCAGTTTATTATAGCCTCTATAAATAAAGATTATTATTAAAGAAGGTATATAAATATTATTATAGTTACTGTTACTATATTACTTAAGTTACCGGTAGCTGTATTACTTACGTTACTAGTGGCTGCTTATATTAATATAGCTAGCGTAGGGGTTGCTATATACTTACTGGAGGATATATTTTCAGAGGGTATATTTTCGGAAAATGCATCTTTAGAGAGTATATTTTCAGAGGCTATATTTTTGGAGGCTGTAATTTAGGGTATTATTATTCTTAATATAGTTGCTAAGTGGTTAGTAGGCGTTTATTATAATAAAGCTATTACTGAAACTTCAGTCTTACTTCTTTAGAGAGATAGAAGTTAGAAAATTATAAGAGTATAGCTAAAAACCTAGGTAAGAGAAGGGTAAATTATATTTAAAGGTAGGTTTCTATAGGTTATAAGATTTCAACTTAGTAGGCTAACTAGTGGTAGCTATAAGAGAGTTTTATTTTATAGAGGCTCTATAGCCTTAAGCTTCTATTAATTATATAATTCTAGCTATTCTAGCTTTCTATATAGGCTATAAGGTCTATATCCTTACAGAGAGGTAAAACTTCTTAAGACAAATCTTTAATTTTATTAATATTACTATTATTATATCTATAGTTAAAGTATTTCTATATTGTTACTGAAATATCTAGTTAGAAAGAAGTATTCTTACTTTTGTAGTATATCTTTATAATAGTTAAGTGAAGTTTTTAAGAATTATAAGAAAGATTAATAATATATATTTTACTATAGGTGGTTGTTATAAGTTATATCTCGATGTTCGGCTAGAGCTATACCTAGGTATCTGAAGCTAACTCTCTCGCCCGAGTGGAACCCTAGTGGACCTTATATAGTATTATATATATAGACTTTTCTATATACTTATAAAAGCTTCCCTTTTACTCCTTAGTTCTAAATAAATAGTATTTTATACTACCTTCCAGTTAAATAAGTCTAGATCCAGCCTTTTATATATTTAGAACTTAGTTTTATTTACTAAATAGATAATATTAGGTAGAATATAGCTTCCTACTAGTTAAGTATATAATTTAGTTAGATATAGATTTCAGGATATAATACTATATAATAGGTAACTAACTAATTAATATAAAGAATAATAGAGAATATTAAAACCCCCCAGGATATTCTTATAAATAGTAATTTTATAAGTAAACTACTTCAGTAATAGTTACAGTATATTTTAAGCTTCCTCTACTAGAGGATTAATAAGTCTTTATATAAATTAGTAAAATAAGATATTATAGTAAGTAGTAACCTCTAGGTAGCTACTATAATAAATACTTCTAATTTATATTAAAATATTTTAGTAACCTCTAGAATAATATCTATTAAGATAATAGCTTTTAGAGTCAATAATATTATTATATTTCTATTAGTAGCTAACTACTAGAGAAAGCTTCTTCCCCTACTTCTAAAGTTTTTAGGTAAATAGAAGAAATACTAAATAAAACCTTAATAGATAAAAGCTAAATTTAAGATTAATTACTATTTTTCTAATAATAATTAGAAATACTAATATTTAATTTACTTCTATTTAAACTTTAGTTCTCAGTAGATAGTTAAAACTTTCTATATAGTAGGAAAGCTAGAGAATTCTTATAATCTAAGTAATTTTATAAATTACCTAGATAGAACTTACTTAGATCTAAATAGCTAGCTTTATATTATTATCTAGCTATAAAACTTCAGATAGAAGGAAAATAAATATCTAACTACTTTTCTATCTTAATTTAAAAAAAACTTTAGCTTATATTAGAGAGTATATATAGCTAGATATAATTTAAATCTTCCTACTAGAAGCTACTTTATTTGTCTATCTTAAGAAACTATTTATTATAATAGACTTTCCTATAGAATATAACTTTTAGTTATTTAAAATTTAGAATATAGCTTAGAAGCTTAAGTATATAAAGAGAATATTAATCTACTACTAGCTACTCTACTAGAGATCTACTACTTATAATATAGAGGGTAATATTATAATAATAAAAGTAGTTAAGAAGTAATAATAATATTAAAGCTTTAGTAACTTTTCTGCTACTTCTAAGGAATATTCTAAGGATTATTAAGATACTTACTAATATTTCAGATATAGTAAGAAAAGCTATATTTAAAGATACTATATAGTATAAGAGAATAAGAAAGCTAGTATAAAAGTTATAAAAGCTATAGCTACTCTGGATTACATTAAAAATAACTAGAGAGATAGTATTCCCCCAGCTAGTAATAGTAAGAATTTAGGAAAAAAGTAACTTTAGAGTAGAATTAGGCTCTAAAGTTAACAGAAATAGAAATAATAAGATAGGGGAAATAATAGGAAAAAGAATAGATAAGTAATTAGTAATTAGCTACTATTTAGTCTAAAATTAATAGAGGTTACTTTATTAATATACTTACTAATATAACTTATAATATTTATAATATTATTTATATCTCCTTTATAAAGAAATTTTACCTCATACTAGTTAATAAGTTAAAAAGATAGATAAGGAGATATACTACTAAACTATCACTTAGTAACATTCAGGAGGTAACTATTCTAACTTTAGAAGTTAGTAGCTATATATAGAAGATTTATATTTTTATTATAGAAAGTCTGTAGCTACTTTTATATCTTAAGTAGCTATAGATAGAGGATAATTATATTATTTATAATATTAAAACCTAATAGATAATATATAGAAAAAGTAATATAATAATATACCTAAAATATTAAAATAAGCTAGTATAGCTTAAGGAGATCTAGTTAGCTTAGCTATTTAATACTAATTTATTTATATTTATCTACTAATATACTATATAGTATACTAGTAATATACTGAACTTCTACTATATTATATCTATTAGTTTTATAGATATTAAGAAAGTATTAATCTTAAAAGTAGAGGTAAACCTAAAAGATTATATTTCTATAAATATCTTAAAGAAATTCTTAGATTTCTTTCACTTAAATTTAGTATACTAGTTATTTTCTAGCTAACTAGAGATACATTATTATATCTTACTAATTCTTAATAATAAGAGATAGAAATTAAACCTCTTATAGGAACCTCTCTATAATATATTATAGGAGAAACTTTTAATATTTAAGAAGATTCTAGAAAACTTACTTAATCTGAAATTTATTAAGATAAATAGTTTCTCTACTAATATCTTCATCCTCTTTATAAAAAAACTAGATAGAGGAATATACTTCTATATAAATTATAAAGCTTTTAATATAATTATAAAGAAAGATTATTATCCTCTTCCTCTTATATTAGAGATCCTCTAGAGAGTTACTATAGTTTATTAATATACTAAACTTAATATTATTACTATATTCTATAAAATTAGGGTTAATAAAGTAGATTAGGAGGAAATAGTTTTCTAGCTATATTATAGTCTCTTTAAGTAGATAGTATACCCCTTTAGATTTACTAATATTCCTACTATATTCTAATAATATATTAATAGTTATCTTTAATAGTTTATAGATAATTTTATTATAATATATATTAATAATATTTTTATTTATATTAGTAATTTATAAAAGAAATATAAGGAGAAAGTTTACTAAATACTTAGTTACTTTAGTAATATAAACTTAAAGCTAGATCTAAAAAAGTATAAGTTCTTTATTATTATAGTTAAGTATATTAGATTTATTATATTAGCTAGAAAACGTTTCTCTTATAATCTAGAAAAGTTAGAAGCTATTACTAACTAGCTTCCCCTTAGCTTACTGAAAGGTATTTATAGCTTCTTTAGGTTAATAAATTACTATAAGGTTTTTATATTATAGTATAGTATAACTATAAAGTTTCTAAATTACTTAATTTAGAAGCTTATCTCCTTCTGTTAGGAACTAAAATAGTAAGAAGTGTTCTTAATACTAAAATCCCTCTTTACTTTAGAATTAATACTATAGATTTTTAACCTTAATATTCTAATAATAATAGAGACTAACTATTCTGAATTTACTTTAGGAGGTATATTAATATAGAATAATAAGGTTAGAGTGAGGTATCTAGTAGCTTTCTACTCCTAATATTTAACTTCTATAGAGTTTAACTATCTAATCTATAATAAAGAACTTCTTATAATACTAACTTACTTATAGGTGTAGAGAGTAGAGCTATAAAGTATTAGGAAGCTTAAAATTCTTACTAATTATAAAAATCTTAAGTATTTTATAAAGAAGTAATAGCTTATAGAGAGGTAAAGCTAATAGGTAGAGGAATTATCTTAGTATAATCTTTACTTTAAGTATTAGCTAGATACTTAAGTAGTAGCTTCTAATATCTTCTTCTAGAGTAAATAGAATATCCTTAAGAAGTAGGATAATAAGAGGTAATAGAGATAGATAATATACATTATTCTAAATATTACTATTTCTATAGAGTTTTAGGTAGAATATATAAGTATTATTAGTATTTAGGTTTTTAAAGGAAAACTAGATTTATAGGAAATATAGAATTATATTACTAAGAGAGACTTTTTATACTAATAGATATTTACTATAGTATAGTAGGAAAAGTATAACTTTCCTCCTAACTTTTATATTAAAATCTAGATTACTAAGTATATTATTAATATACTAAAATAACTTACTTTAAGAGAGAGACTTTAAGTGTTAGATAGTAAAGAGAGTAATAACTTCCTTAATAAACTTAAGATTAGGTTAATATAAAAGTTATATAACTTCTCCCCTATAGATTACTTAGAATATAATAGTATATTAGAGATTATAAACTAATAGTTTTATTAGTTTAGATAGTTATAGAATATCTATTAATTTATATATAACTATAATATATATAGAGATATTTATATCTAGAAGTAAGTTAAAAAAGAATTCCTAAACTTCCTACTAATATCTAACTAATTATATTCTAATTTATTAATAAACTTTATTACTAATTTACTTTTTATAAAAAGATAAGGTAGCTATTATCTCTAGATTATTATTAATTAACTAGGTAAAATCTCTATATTAAGAGAGATAGATATAATAGAGATAGAGATATATACTTAGTAGTTTCTTAGTTACTATTATAGATTTTATACAATATTATATTCTATTATAAGTAATAGAGAATCTAATTAAGTAAATTACTTTTAGAAGAAACTTTATAGACTAATAAGTATTATATATTTATTAAGTATTAGTTACTATCTATAGACTAATAAAATTATAAAATAGTATAACAAGGAGATCTAAGTAATTTTAAGGATATTTATATACTAGTTTTAAAATAATTAAAGTAACCTACTACTTATTATATAGTTAGCTTTCTATAACTAACAGTATAATATAATAGAGATTATATTTTTCTTTATAGATTATAGATATTATATTAACTTTATTCTAGTTACTAAAGAGTATATAGAATTATTTAGTAGTAGTAAAGCTATAGCTTATTAGCTAGTAAAAAGAATATAGTTAATAATAATATATATCTCTATAGAGATAGCTACTATTTAGTAGAAATTAGAAGCTTAGGTAAATAAGATCTAATTTCCTACAGATTAATATTAAGTTAGTAATAAGATATAGTTAAATATATCTAACTATAAATTACTAAAGTTAAACTAAAAGCTAGTTTAGCTATATTATAAGTATATAATAGTGAAGATTCTCTTACTATATATTATAAAATTAGATATTCTGAGGTTTATTTACTTACAGTTTTATATAAATTTACTTTAGAAACTTACTACTAATTTACTACTTAGGTAGGTTATAGTTAATAGCTAGCTACTACTACTAGTAGATAATAATAAGAAAGCTCAATAGTTAGTTAAAAATATTCTTACTATAAAGATATACTAAGTGGGAAGAGGATACTAATAAGAGGCTCTTATTAAATAAAAAGAATATATAAACTCTATATAGAAACTTATAAATATTATAATAGATATAGTAGCCTTAAAGTAATATAAGGTAATATATAGATTAATTATAGATAATAATAGAGACTTAACCTATAGCTTCTAACTAGGTAGTAACTAGAGAGGAGGGAGATAATATTATAAACTATATCTAGATATCTAGCTAAAGTTATATTTAGGTATTTAAAGCTAACTTCCTCACTTAAGTGAAGCTCTAGTACGCTCTATATAATATTATATATATAGACTTTTCTATATACTTATAAAAGCTTCCCTTTTACTTCTTAGTTCTAAATAAATAGTATTTTACGCTACCTTCCAGTTAAATAAGCTTAAGTCTAGCCCTTCACAGTGGTAAGTAGATAGAAAGAACCTTACTATTCTTTCTTTTCCTACTATATATATATTAAAAACTATAGTGAGAAGCTTATAACTTAATAAATATTAAGTTTAATATAGGTAGCTATATTATTATTCATTATCTATCTTATATATATATAATAAATACTTTTAGTTACTTTTTGAATTACCTATATTTATAAGATTATCTTTAGAAATAAAATAAAACCTTTAGTAAGTTAGAAATAGACTCTAAAAATAAGAAGTATAAATATAAGATTATTTAAACTGGAAGTATTATTTATTAATATATAAGTAGCCTGAAGGTAATACTTTCAGAATAATAATAGATACTTTCAGTAGTAAATCTTATATATATAATAGAAAAGAATATAGTAATATTCTATCTTACCTATATAATTATATATCTTAATAAATATAATTCTAATAGTTAAGTTTATTATTTTAACTTCTAAGTGAAAGTCTTCAGATTAGAAGTTAATATTAATATTAATAGAGATAGAATCAGGTGAATTTAAGTAAATATTAATTTAGTATATCTTAAGAACTTTCTATATTAATTTTACTGAAATATTAGGTAGTAACTAAGTAGTAATAAAGGCTATAGTTATATTAGTAATATAGAGAATAAGATAGTTACCCTTAAGGTAAAGTGTCGGTTACACTATACCGTAAGGCATGCGGTAACTATACGCGATACTACGTACGTAGCAGTATGCCCTCTAGAGCCTACTGGCTACGGGTGCCCGGCATCCGGCGCCAGCTGTAGCCGAATAGCGTGGCAATTGGTAAGCAATTACAATACTGTAGATCTAGAGCCTTATATAGCGCCACACACTATATAATATAGTAATAATAATAACTAATAACTAGAACACTAGTTTATATCTATACAATAAGATTATATATAGTATATAATTACCCTAATAATTAAACTAATACTAATTAGTAGTTAACCTAATTATTATACTACTTTACTGCAGATTAGTAAAGCTTATTATACTAGAAGAAGTAATTATGAAACCCTATACCTAAAGTCTATATAAAATAGAAGATTATAAGATTTATTATTTAGATATTTTAGATTCTCCCCACTCTAGAATCTTACTAGAAGCTTTTAAACTATATACTAACCTCCGTAAGGAGATTACTAAAAAGAAAATACTTTTAGGTAGTAATTATAATTACTTTAGTAAGCCTCCTCTTTATAGTAGTTAAGTTAAGATATTCTATATAATAGATAAGAAGTTAATTATTATTATATTTTTATTATTACTATCTAAAGTATATTCAGTAAATATAATAAACTCCTTAAGCTCTCGCTAAACTTTTTAGTACTGGAGATTTATAGTATCTCTAGCCTTAATCCCTTGAGAAACTTATATAGCCTCTTGAAAACTCTTTCTCTACTTCTCTCTATATAGATCCAGTAAAATTAATAATCTCCTCTTACTCTATACCTCTCTCATTTTTATAATAATATCTAAATTAGCCTCTATAGGTAAAATACCTACTATAGGTATCCTTACCTCTATAATAACTTTATTAGTAAGTTTTCTAATCTCTATAAAATTCTATCTATATATTAACCTATTCCTCTTTAGCTAAATTCTTAATATTAACTATAATAATATTAAGGAGGAGGACTCTATCATAATCTCTACCTTTTTAGCCTACTAGATAGCCCTCTATATCTATATAGAATTCTATAATTTAGAATTGTTTTAAATATTTAAGGATAATTTTAAAGAATAGCTTCTTATAATATAGTAACTAGCCAATACTAATATAGTTTGCTACTTTAGGAACTACCTTATAGCTTATAGTATTAAAATTAATATAAATAGTAACTAGATCTATATTATTATAAACTAACTTACCTAATAAGATAAATCTATATTATAGATCCTTAAGGAGGTTACTAATATCTTAAGATAGTATACTTTCTTTAAGACTAACTTTAAGAAGTATTCTAAGTAGATTAACAATTTTATAATAATTAAGTTAGACTTTCTATTATCTCTCTATAATATCTAACTAAAGACTGAAAATATTATATTAGTAATATTCTTACTATAAGTAGTTAAAGAGAGATATTTACTACTAAACTAACTAGCTTATATATATATAGCTTTAAGTGAGAGACCTCTATTATAACTAATAGTCTCACTAGCTTCCTATTTAACTATCTTAAAGTCTCTCTAATATTAAGAGAACTATTAAGACTCTAGCTAAAATAATATCAGTATTAAGAATATTCCTTATATATTACTACTACTACTCCTTTCAATAATATATCCGCTAAATATACTATAAACCTTATAAAGTTATATAATAAAAATATAAAATATAATAGAAACCTCTATAATATCCTTAAGTTAAAACTCTATATATTCTGTAATTACTACTTTAAGTTTAGTATTCTATAGTATATATAAGTAAGGCTCTTTTTAATTATACTTAAAGATAATACTTTTAAGTTTTACTTTAACTACTTAAGTAACTTAAATATTAACTTTATTTTTAATAAAATAGTCTAGTAGGTTAAGAATTACTTTAAGACTAATAAGAATTAACAGCTTTACCTCTCTAACTAGCAAAATACTAGTTTTTAAAGTATTATTATTAAGAACCCTAATAAAAGTAAAAAGAAGACTTTTAAGCTTCTAATCTTAAAGCTTACATATATCTAAAAAGCTTTCCCTACTAAAATCTAAATAAATAATACCTTCTACCCCTAACTTATAAGTATATACTATAATATACTAGAATACTAGTTAGCTTTCTTTAGCTTTATAGTGACTATTTAGAGCTTTTATAACTAGTTATAATTCTCTATAAGTAATATCTTATTAATCTAAAGAATTTAATATTTATAAAATAATAAAGATAACTACTAGAGGGTAGCTAGAAACTAATTTTAGACTAACTATATATATAACTTACCTTAAAGTAACTTTTAAGACTATAGTTATACCTCTATATATATATAACCTCACACTTTAGGTAGTTATTACCTAACTCTAATATTTATATATAGCTATATTTACTAAAAATATTATATATATAGTAAACCTAGTTATTAGTCTATAAAGTCTACTCTTAAGGAGAGGTATACCTTATATAATAAGTATAAGTTAACTACTAACCCTAAGATACACTCCGCAGTAGTATACTAAATTTTCCTTCTAAGCTATAAAAGTATTAATAATCTTAATAATAATAGCTTTAAGGCTCTGCCAGAGGTTAATACTAATAAAAATATTATTATATAATACTAAATAAATATTAATTTAAGGAAAACTACTCTATAGAATCTACTCTAGAGATATTTTTTATATTATTTTATAGTAAGAAGCTTATTACTTTTAATAGAAGTAAAATTACTAAAATCCTCTAAGATTAGGTAATAGTTTATATTCTTACTAAAAGTATTACTACTAATAGTAAATTTATAGATAATACTACTACCCCTATATATACTTTTATACTTAAGGACTACTACTTAAATACTATATTTTAAGGTATTCTACCTAACTTAGATACTACTAACTTCTTAACTACTAAGTACTCTCAGTTTACTATATTAAAGTAATTAGTTATTTCCTCTATTACTCTTATACCTCTATAAAAAAAACTAATTATAATATACTTTAGAGAAGCTACTTTTATTATAATATTTAGAATAGTTAATATACTTATACTACTTAGTATTATTATATTTTATATTATTCTATATAATATATCCTTCCTCCTCTACCTTATAGATATAGATTACCTCAGTATATATTTAATAATATCTATAATAAATTCTATTAGAATAGAAAGATTATATCTATTATTTACAAATAGAAGTATCTATAGATACTTCTTCATAAGGAGAGAATAATTACCTCTATATACCTTATAGAGATAGAAATATAGAGACTCTACTACTATTTCAGATATATAGATATAGTATACCTCTATAATATCCTCACTAAGATAGAATATCTAGTTAAATAGTATACTCTTAAGGCTCTCGAGAGGTATTACTATTACTACTAAATATATAGTATAGCTTTCTTATAATTTCATTTTACTATTTAAAGTAATATTAACTTTAACTTTAAGATTATAATTAATATTATCTATATTAATAGCTATAATATACTCTATATTATTAATATTATTATAATATTTAATACTACTTAAGTCTTACTTAACTTATTAGTAAAAATAATATAGAAGGTTCTTAAAATATATTAGATTAATATATACTGAAATCCTCCTGATTTTATTACTATTAATATAAATATAACTTTTCAATCTAAAGATTTTAGATTAGAGGTAAAGGTTATAAAATTAATAGTTTATATTATATTTATTAAGATATATAATAGTATTAGTAAAGTTAAGTATTACTATATACTTCTCTATTATATATATAAGATTTACTATATAGAGCTTCCTACTACTACTTAAGAGGTATTCCTTCAGATAGTATATAAAGTAATTTATAATACTACTAGTCTAAATAGTTTTATATCTATACTACTTATTTTTAGAGTATACTTATATCTTATAGAAGATTTAGTTCCCTCTCTAGATATTATTACTTAAGCTTAAGCTATATATAAGGCTATAGAGGAGGTTTACTATAAGTATATTAAGTATATTATTAATACTATTTTAGTAATATATAATAACCTTAATACCTCTTATATAATAATATTTCTATTTTAGATTTATATATATTTATAGTGAGAGAAAAAAAGCTAGTAAAAGCTATACTTACTTATTACTACTTATAGTAAAGTTTATATTTTAAGCTACCTTATAGCTTTCGATAGTTTTAATTAATAGCTATAAAATAGTATTTCAAAAGTCATAAATAAGAGATTAATAATAGTATAGCTAAAACTATAGTTTTATAAAAGTTAGTATTTATAGCTTTATATACTAATCCTCAGTTAAATTAAGAATCTCTAAGTAACCTAATAGTAAATAGAAGCTTATAATTCTATATAGCTACTTTGATTTCGTCTGTAACTATTCCTAAGATTCTAAATATATAGCTAATACTTTATACTACTTCTATCTTAAGAGATAATAATATCCTCCCTTCTTAAGTAATTAGTAATCTACTATTTTAATCTTAAATACTTAAGACTAAACTAATACCTCTAAGTTATATAACTTACAGGTATACAGTTAGTTTACTACCTCCAGAGTTTAACTAAGAAGTTTATTTTATAGTATATTTTATAGTTAAGAAGTAGTTAGATTTAGTATTCTTACTTACCTTCTATATAAAAAGTATAATTATAATATCTAGCTTAATGTTTAAAAAATTAATTAAAAAGAAAGTTAGAAGTATTATTAATAATAATATTATAAAGATTATTTAATATAACTTTATCCTCTATAAAGATTATAAATACTTTAAGTTTTATATTATAAATAAGATTAAAAATAAGGATACTAATAAAATATATAAGAACTTAAAATTTATAATCTAAAGTTTCAGAAACTATAGTAAATTTAAGATTTTAATATAATTACTAATAATTTAGTAGAGTAGCTAGTTAATTTTAGCTATAATATTAATCCTCCTTAAGTATAAAAATATAATAATATAATTTTATAATATTACTTAAGTTTATACTTAAGCTAAAATAAAATTTATAAAGCTTATCATAGCTAAACTATCTTTATATCTTAAAAGGTAGTATTTTCTAAACTCTATAATAATTATTATTAAGTTACTTTGAAGCCTTATAGAGACTAGAACCTACTAGTAAGTAACTTACTCTATATATTATAAGGAGAAGTTATAAATAGAGACCTTAATATATAACCTATACCTCCTTATCTTATATATTTAACATAACACCTTTAGCCTTATTAGTATATAAACTAATAAGATTTTCAGCTTCTCTAATATAATATTCTCTCACTAAGAGAATAAGGAGCTTAAAAAGATATTATTTAAAGTGAAGCCTAAGATTATACTCTCAGAAACTATATCCCTTATATTTAATAGAAGTATCTTATTACTTTATAGTAATTACCTCTATCTACACTAAAAATACTAATAGTAAAACCTAGCCCTTATTAATATATATACTATACTTAAGATACTTAAGAAAGTATATATTAAATAATATATATATAGTATATACCTTACCTCTATATACTAGCTGGAGATCCTATTTAACTT
Source organism: Colletotrichum lindemuthianum (assembly GCA_001693025.2). Taxonomy (NCBI): domain Eukaryota; kingdom Fungi; phylum Ascomycota; class Sordariomycetes; order Glomerellales; family Glomerellaceae; genus Colletotrichum; species Colletotrichum lindemuthianum. The sequence goes on along the minus strand of MASP02000264.1, from coordinate 21,108 downwards.
CTTATATATAGTATAAAAGTAATAGTCCTTAAGTAATAATATTACTATACTTAATAAACAGCTTAAATAGTAAATAGAGTATCTTAACTGAAAGCTTAACTTTATACTACTTAATCTCTCTAAAGTATACTTTTACACTTTTATTAATAGCTTTTTTACTAATAATACTAACTTCTTATCTTAACTAAAATTTATAATAATCTTAAGTTAAGAGATTATAACTAGTAATAATTAGTTTAACCTTTATAGTAACCTTATATATTACTTATTTACCAAAAGTAAGAAAGTTACTAGAAATATATTTACCTTAAAGATCTATATTATAGTAGTTAGTTTAAATTTTACCTATATTATAGTTATATTACTTAAGAAGATCTTTAAATACTGAAAGCTCCCTCAGATTCTAACTATTATATATACTAACTTATACTTACTTTATAAATACTTTATAAAGTTTAGTATTACTAAAGAGAAATATTTAATAATTAATATTATAGTATTAAAGTAGTTATATAAGTACTATAAGCTCTATAAGATACAGTAAATTAATAGAAATAATAATATTGCTAATATCTTCACGAAAGATACTCTAAACTATATCCTCAAGAAGTTTATTAATTTAAACTATATAACTATTTAAATAGAGAGATAGGTAACTTAAGTAGAGTAGATAAATAGGTATTGAGATATTATTTAGGTAAAAAAGATATAGATTATAAAAAGTACTATTTATTATATAAATAGATAGGTATTAGAGTATATAATAAAAAGAAAAATTACTAATATTAGTTATACTATACTATAGGGTATATAGTAACTATATGTAATATTATATATATAACAGTATACCTTCTAGAGCTTACTAACTATAGATACCTAACACCCAGTACTAGCTATAGCTAAATAGTATAGTAATTAGTAAGTAATTACCATACTATAGATCTAGAGCCTTATATAACGCTATACACTATATAATATAGTAATAATAATAACTAATAACCAGAATACTAGTTTATAACTATATAACGAGATTATATATAGTATACAATTACCCTAATAATTAAACTAATATAAAGAATATTAATAATAACTTTAAAATTGAAGTTAATATTATTATAGACGGTAACCTTAAATTAAAAAGAGGTAATATTACTATAAATATAACTAAATCGTAGTATTTATAATAATCTAGTAGTAATATCTATAGTAGTATCCATAGAAGGAGTTACTAGCTAGAGGCTAGAGATATAAGGGGAACCTAAGAAACCTAGAGTTACGTAACCTATCCCCTCAATATACCCCCTCAGGCTCTATAAGATAAGTAACTAAATATTATATAAAATCCATACTAAAAAGCAAAATCTATATCTCCATATTAAATTCTTTCTATTATAATAAACCTCCATACTTACTAATAGCTAAGCTATATATGATATTAGAATCATAAATAAAAAATATTATAGTTATTAAAAAAGAAGGTCTCGTTAAAAAAAATACTGCCGTTGCAGTACTACTTGGGGTTGAAAAATCGATATACCAAGGGCTGAGATAGAGTCTTTTGGAGGTTAGTTAAAGAATACTGCCGCTGCAATACTACTTAAAGTCGAAAATCAATACGCCAAAGGCCGAGACGGAGTCTTTTTAAGGTTAATTGAAGAATACTGCCGCTGCAATACTACTTAGAGTCGAAAATCGATATACCAAGGGCCGAGACGGGGTTCTTGCGGTTTGGTGAAAATAACGCTTGAAGGCGCAAACGCTCAAGGCGCAAAAAGAAAACACGTAACGCTGAGGGCGTACGTGGCAAGGGTTGAATAAACGCGGAAGGCGTAAACGCTCAAGGCGCAAAAAGAACACACGTAATACTGAGGGCGTACGTGGCAAGGGTTGAATAAACGCGGAAGGCGCAAAACGCTCAAGGCGCAACACACACTACGCGGAGGGCATACGTGGCAAAGGTTGAATAAACGCGGAAGGCGCAAACGCTCAAGGCGCAACACACGTTACGCGGAGGGCGTACGTGGCAAGAGTTGTTTTTAGTAAAAGAACACACGCAACGTGGAGGGCGCAGGTGGCGGGGTTGAAGTGTTATTTCTTATACTTCCGAGGGAAGGTGCGGAAAAACGGAAAATTCGCGACGTATTAAAAAAAATGTCGTTATTGATGAAAATAGGGTAAAGAAGGGTTGGGAATAGCTTCAAGAGGTAAAAAGGGCCCCCTGGAGGGCCCCTGGGCTTATAACCTGTGACACAAAAGCGGAACCGCTATTACGCTGCAGCAATAACGGATTATATTATATCACCCCCCCCCAGGTTACAGGCTCTTATGGGATATCACCTAATCTTATACTAGTATATTTAACTATATGGATTTAACTGTTTTTTTTAAAGTGAGCTTCTTAACTACTATAGGATTTAAACCTATAGGGTGCGTAATATATTATATGTAGATTTAGAAATCTAACTGTTTGGTTAGAAAAGTGCTTATAATCTGTGGGTGTGACTGAATTGTGGTATTTGTGGTGGTCTGGTGGTAGTGTTGTCAGATTGAGAGAGATATACCTCTAGTATATACCTTATAGAAGTATATTTATATACTTCCGAGAGGTATATAGTATATCTATAGCCTTATATACTATTTTTAGTCTAGAAAATATAATATAATTAATTTAATAATTAAGAGTCTTATATACTATACTAGCTATTTTATAACTATTTGAAATTTCTTAAGAACCTAAGAAGTAATATCTACTTCTACTAGAAAGATTATTCTAAGTAATTCTAAGGATTAAGTTCTCTAGATTAACTAAATTAAATTTCTATACTATTTCTATAGCTTTTAGAATCTTATAAATTCTAAAATCTATAATAAAGTAGTTTCAAGTATCTTAAATATTAAATATAAATAACTTACTATTAAATTAGTAATTCTAAAGATTTCTAATTACTTATTAAAGTTTAGATATTTTGTATATATTTTAAACTTATTTTAAACTCTAATCCCTAAGGAGGAAAATAATATAATAATTCTGGATATAGAAAGTAATATTCTGTAGACTATAGTTCTTAAGTACTTTTTTAACTGAAAATATAGCTTTATATAAAGAAAGATACTCTAAATATATTTTTAGGTAAAAATATACTATAAGAGAATAAAAAGAATATAGATAGTATAAAAATATATTAAAGATATTATCTCTCCTAACTTCTTAAAGTATTCTTATAATATTATAAGAAATCTTAATATTTAATTATTTAAATTTAAAAACTATATAAACTATAGTGAGGTTAAGAGATAGATAGAAGTAATTATAGAATATATAGTAATTCTTACTAAATTTATAAGAAAAAAGCTAGACTTATGGAGTAATATAAAGGTTTAAATTACTTATTAGGAGAAAGTAATCTATAAATACCTTAATATAAAAATACTGAATTCTTATAAGTTTTTAATTTAGTTTCTGGAATATACTAGAGAACTAAAAGGTAGCTATATTAAATTAGAAGTTTTTTTATATTTAGTTTTAGTCTCTCTAAAAGCTTATAATAGTATTCTAATAATAGTTAAAATTATAAGTTATATTTAGGTTTTCTTTCTGGAATTAGATATTATTCTAACTTAAAGTAAACTTACGAGAGGGATTTTTAGCTTTATAAATACTCTTAATAATAATAAAGAAACTTAAGAGAATTTTTCTATTATATTAAGAAGCTAAAGTTAAAGCTAAGTTTAATAAAGTAGAAAGACTTCTAATTAATATATAAGTAAATATTATAAATAAGAATCTAATAATAATAAGGACTATAAGTTAAAGAGAAACTTTAGCTATAAGATATACTAACTATAACACTCTCTCTTAAGATACTTCTATATTAATAAGTAACTTAGATATTCCACCTAGAAGCTTAACTTAAGTATCTAGAAAGTTATAAATAGAAAGGTAAAATCTAATAAAGAATTTATAAAGTATATAAGAAAGATTATAAACTTAACCTTAAGATTCTAACTATATAGATATTCTTACAGAAAGATTACTATAATCCTAATAATCTTAAATAAACTCTATACTCTTATGAGATCTATAGTTCTAAATTAAGAATAAATAATATATATTTTTGATAGTATTAAATAGTTTTAAATATTCTTAAAAACTATAATAGGAAACTATTTCTAAGTTAATATTTAGAAGATTACTACAGAAAGCTATCGTAATATAAAAATAATAGTATAAAGTTTCTAAACCTCTATAAAATTATATTCATTTAATATTATACTATATTCTAACCTTATAAATAATTTAGTATTACTTAGGAAATTTCATAAATATAAATTATAGTAGAATTGGAGTTTAAATAATAACTATATTTAAAAGGTAGATAAAAACTATCTCTATTTTCTTAAAATTATAAATAGATAATATATATTAGAATATAACTTTCTTAAGGAGATATTCTTTTAGATATCTATAAAGTAAATACTACTACCTGAGGATAAACCTTCTAAGTTCTGCAAGCTATATAAGTATATTATATTCTTATAAAAGTAACTAATAGCTGGATCTTGAAAGCTTTAATATTTAAAGCTAAAATATCTAGAATCTAAAATAATAAACTACTTATTAATCTCTATAAAAGATATTAAAGTAACTAGGAACTTATAAGTAGTTTATATAGTAGACTATAATATATATATAAAAAGTAACATATATTAAATAGTATAAAAAATTTATAAAGAAATAATATAATATACTAACTTAAGGGAGAGTTTTATAATTTTAAAGAGAGTTATAAAAGTTATATATCTACTATAATCTTTATAGATTAAGTAATAAGTTTAGTATAGAATTTCTATTTATATATAAAGAGAATAGGGAAACTTCTAAATATTATTAGAAGATTTCTTAACTTCCTGAAGATTATATATAAAATATTAGTTAAAAAGATTAAGGTGGATAATAAAATCTAGAAATATAAAGTATTTCAGATAGAAATTTAAGAGAGAAATATTAAGTTTAAACTCTCTATACTAAATATTTAGATTTAAAATAGTAAAGTAGAGAGAGTAGTAATAATAATTAAAAAGTATATAAAGTTTATAATAGTTAAAGTATCTCTTCCTCTTATTCTATAGCCTGAAGTTCTAAAAACTACTATATCTACTTATAACTATATACTTTTAGCTTCTTAAGGCTAGAAGATACTATATGAATAATTTTATTATTACTTCTAGAAGAATAAAAATATATATATAATAATTCTAAACTTTTCCCACTTAAAAGTATATAGATATTAAGTATATATAATAACTTAAGAAACTTAGCTTAAGTAATACTACTACTAGAAGTTTATACTAAGAATATTCTTAATGTTTCTAGTTAGCTATATTTTAAGTAACTCTTTTAGAATCTAAAACCTTCTTCAGAAAGAAGTTTTTATAATAAGAAATATAATTTTTAATAAAAAAGAATTCTTTAATAGTAACTTAAAAAACTTTATATTAGAAATCTCTTAGATAAACCTTAAAGACATTTAGAAGAAAATTACTAAGTTTATAAAGTAATTAAAAAGTATAGCTATAAGGTAAAATACTAATAGGGAAGTAAGTAAAGTTATAGAATTTTCCTTAATTATCTTAAATAATAAGTAAATAAATACTTAAGATTCTTAAGAGAAACTAGACTCTTAAGAGGAACTATGTTTTACTAAAACTAAATTTAAGTTTTAGTTTATACTACTTACTTCCCTAGAATTTATAAGTTTTATAATAATACTCTAGGAGGTATTTATTACTTAGTGTGAAGTGGGAGGTAGATATAGTAGGATCCTGAAATAATAAGAATAATATTATAAATACCTTTTTAAGTTACTTTTCTAGTAGGATATAAAGTATATAAAGATCTTAATACTTATATAGAACTAGTTACTATATCTAGTAGATACTTAAGGTTTAGCTAGTCTGAGGGTTCTAATAAAATAAATAATTTAGAGTATATAATAGAAAGACTACTATATAAAGTAAGTAAGAGAATCTATAAGAAGTCTCTAAAGTATTTATAGAGATATCTGCTACTTTTAAGTAGTTTAAAAAGTTTAAAATAAAGCTAAGAGGAACCTTATATATTTTTTGAAAACTCCTAGTTACTATTATATAATATAAAATTCTTAAGCTTTTAAGATATATACTAGTAGAAGTTACCTTCCCTCTTAATATCTTACTAGTAGCTTATAAGTATAGAAACGTATCTAAATTATACTAAGAAAAATATAAGCTTTTAAGGTTTTTACCTCTTAATATAGAGTTCTAGAGAGGCTAAGGAAGTATACTTATAAGGTTATTAGATCTTAAAGTTATAGAATAAAGTTAATAAGCTAACTATAAGAGATTAAATAATTCTCAGTTACTACTAAGTTTATATATATAAGCTTAATAAATACAAGTAACTATTTAAGTTAAAAGTTTACTTAGTAATATAAGGAAACTATTAACTAAAGAATATATATAATATCTATATAGTAATACTTACGGGGATATTATTTCGGATACTTATAGTAATTATAATATAGTTTAACCTTAAGTTTCTTTAGTATAATATAGTTAATATTTTTTTCTATATAGATATTAATAAAGAGATATATATAAGGATATCTCTAGAGTATAAGAGATAGAGGAAGATTCTGAAGCTCTAGAAGATACTATATAGCCTCTATTAATTATTTATGCTTAAGTAGTAATATCTTAAGAAGGATTTAAGGAACTTATAGTTTTCTTATATCTCTAGAGAAAATTACTATTAGTAAAAAAACTAAAGACTATTTTTCTTTTATATTAATAACTATATTGTAGTATATCTAAAATATATATAAAAGTTTTATAAGGGAGACTATTAGAAGCTTTTAATTATAGTATTACTTTAAGGGAGAGGAGAATTTATAGTAGTTTCTAGATATTAAGATACTATATAATTAAGAGGCTTAATAGTTATAGTTCTTATAAGCTATATATATAGAGAAGATTTATATATTCCTACTGGGAAGCTATAAATCTAAAGAAAGAGATTACTTCCTAATAATATACTTAAAACTTCTTCTATATAATAGAGAGGTTTAATATTAAGAGATTAACCTCTATTAGAGGAAAATAAGCACTATACTATATATAGTAGTAATAATAAAGTTAGATTTAGTATTTATAGCTAGTTAACTAACCTACTTTAACTAAAATCCAGAGTTTTAATATTAAGAAGTAGTAAATTAAGTACTTAACTATATCTATAAAACTTAGTATCTATACTTTAAGTATAGTATAGAATCTGGAAGTTAAGAAGATATTCTAATAGTCCTCTCTAATATAAGTTTTAGAGATAATATATAAGATTAAAAAAGCTTTTAAGGCTTTATAATAAAGCTTTTTAGAGGTAATATTACTTAGAAGATTATTAAGTGATCTATAGTTACTATATTAACTATAGAAGTGAAATTACTCTCCCTCTTTTTAGTAGCTAAAAAGATATTATTTATAAGTTATCTACTAACTTTATTATAATTCTAACTACCTATAGAAAGTTTAGAAGTAATAAGATTCTCTATTTCTAAACGTATACTAATAATAATTTAAATTAAATATAATAACATCTAAATAGTAAGTTTAGTAATAAAGAAACTTATAAGACTTTAAATTTATCTGAGATATATAGATATCTATGATTACTAGTTTTATTAAGAGATCTCTAAGAAGAAATTATTAGTTACTTATATTCTCTTAATATAATTTATAGTAGATAGTCTAATAAAAATACTACCTAAATAGTAGTTTAAGAAATTCTAAAAGTAATTTAGTTTATATTACTAAAAGAACCTCCTTAAGTGAAATTAGATTAAGAATTTTAAGAAAGATAAGAAAATATAATTTAAACTCTCTCAGTTAAAATTGATATAAAGTATAACTTAATTAGAAACTTCATAAGCTCATAATTAAATAGATTAAAACTATAAGAAAGTAAAATATTCTTTAATTTAAAGTTAAAGCTTATAAGTAAAAGAATATCTAGAATATAAAGTTTATAAGTAAAGATAAATCCTCTAGAGCTGAAGCCTAAAATTAGAAACTAGAAATTATATTATTATTCTGGAAGACTACTATAATACGCTACCTACTTATATATAATAAGAAGAGATTTCAGGAGGATATTAGAAGTATAGCCTTACAGTATAATAGAAAGATAAAACTTAAGTAAATAATATAAGTTAGTAATTAGGTTTTCAGCTAAAAGAAGAAAGTTAATATTATTAATATTATTAATAAACGAATCTATAAGAGATAAAATAGTAATAATAGAAGCTATAAAAGTTATGAATATTATAAAAATAGTATAAAAAGTAAACCTACTCTTAATAGTAGAAGTAAAAATATAATAGTTATTATAAGTAGTAGTAATAATATTATAAAGCTTTTAGTATTTAGTATTCTTAGTCTGAAAGTATATAAGTTAGAAATTAAATTAGAAACTTTAGAAAGAGATATTTACTATAAACTTAACTATCTTATTATTATATATAGTAAGAAACTCTATATAAAAGTGAATAGTTACTTCTATATCTAACTTATAAATACTACTAAATATATAATATTTATAGTAGTAATAGAAACCTTAATAGTAAATACTAAATTAGCTTTAACCCTCAGTAAGAAAAGAGAAGTAGTTAAGATAAGAATTATAAGATTTATCCTTATTATTCTTACTAATATACTTATATTTATAATCTAATAAGGTTAAAGTTACCTTAGTAGCTTTTATAGTAAGAAAGCTTTTAGAGGTAATAGCTTTCTTTAGCTTCTTAGCTGCAGATATAGAGGACTTAGGGGTAAGTATAGGGTATTTTACTAAATATTTAGAGTAATGGAAAATATTCTCCTTAACTTCTTTATAATTAGAATATTCGTTATTATAGGCGGCAGCTTTATTACTAATAGTCTTACTAATAATAGTTTTAATTATATTATTAATTACTTCCTTAATATATTTAATATTAGTAGGAGATATATAGGAAGAAATAGAGATCTTTTTAGAAAAGTTATTATAAGTGGAAAAAGATATTTTGAAATCTCTATATAAAGTTAGTAATATAATAGTAAAAAGGAATCCTATTCAGAAAATTATATACTATTAAAAAAAAAAAAGAGTTAAAAAAGAGAAGAAAAATAAGCTATATAGCTATATAATAAGTTTCATAATATATACTAAAATACAAAATATTTCAGCTAATAAGAAGTTAAGCTTAGGAAATAAAATTAACTTTCCTCTAACTAATTAAAACCTCACTTATATAACTTATAATTATTATTTAAAAAATCACAAAGAGATATAGAGAGTATTTACAGTAATCTTAAAGAAGTTCTAAATAAAAGAATCTATAATTAAGGTTATTTATAAGGTATATATAAATAGGGAGAAGCTCTAGAGATCTCTCCCTAGGGGGGTATATTAGATTGAGAGAGATATACTTCCAGTATATACCTTACGGAAGTATATTTATATACTCCCGAGAGGTATATAGTATATCCGTAGCCTCGTACGCTATTTTTGGTCTAGATAATATAATATAATTAATTCGACAGGTGTCTATAGTGGTGTCTATAGAAGAAGTTGCTAGCTAGAGGCTGGAGATATAAGGGAAGCCTAAGAGGCCTAGGGTCACGTGACTTATCCCCTTAATATATTATATATTTAATACTAAAGGTCGTATTTTCTGAAAGTAATCAAAGCTTCTTAATTAACTGGATATTCAGCTTTATAGAAAATTTTTTAAAAATATATAATAAAGAAATATCTAAAGTAAAAAAAAAATTCCAAATTTTAATTTTTATTAAGTATAAGGAAGTAAGTATTTCCTTCCTATCTAATAATATTAATAAATATCTTTATTTATATATAATAGAAATAACTTTCTTATTTTAATATAAATGGTTACAGATATTATTAGAATAATACCAAGGTAATTTATATTAGTAGAATATGATAGAAATAGAGTTTTACAAGAAACTATATAGAATATCATTATATTAAGTAGTAAATATATTAACTATACCTATTATCTTTATAAATTTACCTTCTCTAAAATAAGTAGATATTGATTCTCCTCCGGAAGTGTTTAAGAAAGTAAAGAAGAAAATAGTTTATTTCAGAATATTAAACTAGAAGTAACTAACTATAAAGTAACTAGTGGCATCTAAGTTAGGTAATATTTCTTAGAAACATATATTTAAATAGTATTCTTTAAGAATAAATATAGACACTAGGGTGGTAATCTTCTTAATTACATTATCTTCTTTTATTAGAATATATATTACCACTTAATTCTAGAGGATTCTTAGAATCTTTTTATTATTTAGAAATATAGGTTATTATTTAAAGTAGAAAATTATAAAGTTATTCAAAAAGTTACTAAGAGAACGTAATACCTCGGGTTAACTCTTAAGTTAGCAGTTTCGAAGGTAATATACCACTATATTACTTTTAATAGTAATCTTATAAGTATCTTTAGAGTTATTATTTAAGCTTTCTATTATATTATATTATATAAGAAGATAGTAATAAATAAATATTAATTTATTCACTATATAAAAGTTAAAATTATATTGATGATATTAATTTCTGCTCTCCTGAAAAAGGTATCTTATTAATTAGTAACTAGATTTACTCTATATATAGTATTTCTTATTAAATTAGCTATATAAGGTAGCTAAAATTAAGTAATATCCTCCTCTAAATAATACTTAGAAGTATCTTTAATTACTATATTTATTTTCTTCATAAATCTTTAAGGTAAATTATATATTCAGTTAGTTTAATATTAATTCATAGTAATTAAAAAGAATTCCTTAAGGTTATTAATATCTTTAAGTATATTTTAGGATATAATAGAAGGAAAATTATAGTAATACTAATAGCAGATTATAATTAATTATAAACTTCCTAATATATTACTATAAGGTTAAAGAAAGCTGATTAGTATTTTTATATCCTCCAGTATAAATTTAAAAGGTAATTTTAGAAACTAAAATTAATATACTATTTAAGAGGAAAGATTCTATAAGTATATATTAGTTTAGTATAAAGAATCTTAAGTATTGTCTTTCTTATCTTACTTACAATATTAGTAATAATACTTCTCAATATTATATTATGCTAATAAGTAAGGTAAATCTAAAAACGTTTACTATTTTTAAAGTAATTCTGAATATAGAAAACTTTATTATAAAATACTATAGAATTAAGGGAATTGCTAAGGTAGATAAAGTAATATTTAAGTGTCTAGTTTTGAATATAATTAAAAAAACTCCAGCCTATATATAATAAGGAATATTTACCTTTAGATAATAGTCTCTAAAGATATAGATCTTTAATTTAAAGATATTATAGAAAGCTTCTCTATATTCTATCTTAAAGTTTATATCTTTATAAAATTAATTATATTCTTAGCTATTAGTATATTAATAGGATTTAATCTCTTAGTAATTATTGATAAAGTTAATATATAGAAAAACAGCTACAGAGGATATAATAGAAATGTTATACTATTAATTTTAGTTATAAGAAAGTTATTAATTTTCTTAATCTTAAAAATCGTATTATTTAAATTATTCTTATTATTAAGCAATTATTTCTATAACTAATAATAGTAAAATAACTATAAATCTCCCTACTTATTAAGACATTTCTTGGAATCTAATGTCTTAAGGCAACGAAATAAGTATTAAGTTTTATATGATTTTAATAGGTTACTTTTCATTATTACTGCTAGAGAGTATAATATATCTATTAGGTAAAGGTAATATCTTCAAGAAAGTCTAATTAGTTATTAATAAGTATCTTAAGGTTCCATAACTTTATAACTATTTCTTAAACTTCTTCCTTAATCTATAAAATAAACTTATCTTACTTTATTAAGTTTATAAACGTCTGGTAGGTTTATTAACCTTTTATATTAATCTTAATATTATAAATAAGGAGAGTGTTCTATAAATACTGGGGTACTTATTCATCTGTAGTAACCTATATTTTCTCTAGCTATTCTTTAAAGTTACCTTTGAAGAGATTAAGGAGGTTTCTACTAAAGAGTGTTAAACTAATATAGAAGACTAGTAAATAGATTAAGGGAAATTAACACTCAACAAATTACAGAAGAATGGGGAATTCAGAATAATATCTGAAAATAGTACTAATATTAGCAGAAGTAGTAATAGAGATAGAAAGTTCTAATTCTACTAAAAGTGGGGAACTTCTAGGTATATCTATTAAAATAGAGTTTGTTTTTAGAAATATTAACCTTATATATAATAGATAAATAGAAGCTATTTACACTTAGGCTACTATATAATCCGTTTATTATATACTCTAATATTAAGGTTCAACTAATTTAGAGTATAATTTATATAAGTTATATAACCTAAACTCTAATAATTAATTTACTAGAATAAATAGAATATATAGGGATATAAAAGTAAAGTAGAATACCTAAACCTTATTCACCTAATATAGGGTATTTGGAAAAAGGGTAATAGCAAAATAGCTATAACTTTAATATCCCCCCTTAAGGTATATAAGATAAATATCTTTTATAGCTTAAAAAGGTAGTTAAAATTCTAGAAAGTATATAGGAAAAAATAGAGAAATTAAAAATCTGAAACCTAAAACTATAAAAGATATAAAGAAGAAAACTTGAAAAAGAAAGAAAAGAAAAATCTGAAAAACCTAAAACCTTATAAAGATAAAAAGGAAAAGATTATTTTGCAGAAAATAGATAATTAGCATTATCTTCTTTATAAGAGGGCTGAATATTATTCTTAGAATTATTCTGTAAAATCCTCTTAATAATATTATTAAATTTAACTCAGCCTAAAAACTTTATTAAAATATTAGCAATATTATTATTTAGTTACTTTTACTCTATACTGGTGGTGGTATTTACGCTCTTCACCCTATATATGATTTTAACTATATAATATATCTAGTAACAGTATTTATACTAATACTAGCTTACAACTGGTTTAAATAGTAATATAATTACCTATTATTATAGATAATTATACCCCCAGTTATAATATTTAACCCTACAGCGGAGGAAAACCTTATAGTAAAATTCTATATAGTAAAAGTCTCAGTAAGGCTAGGATTTAATATATATAGCTGAAAGTAACTACTAAGGTTATAGAGTTAAGAATCTTTATAAACCTCTCGAAGATAGGATAAAATAAAAAGCTAAGAGCTAAGCGTTCTATAACTTCTTATTCTTCTATATCTTTAGAATAAAATTAAAATTCCCTTAAAATCCATATAGCTACTTATAACTAAAGAAGTATAGAATAGGTAAAGAGATATCCAGCTATAATTACTATAATTAAGGCTATCAGTTTATTAAACTAGATCTTACTGAAATTATTTTAAACGCTATAATTAATAGGCAGCCTGTAGATATTTAAAAGAAATTTATATAGCTATTCCACAATTTGCTGCATTAAGCTAACTATTTCAGAAACTAATTATTAATTAGATAATATCCTAGTATTAATATACTATAGTAATATTAATTACTAGATACTATATAGTATTATAGTAATATAATTAAAGAGACTTTAAAAACTATCCAGCTGTATTAGAAGTATTTATATCTATATAAATATTATTTATATATTAGCTATATTTAATTAATATATTAAGATTATTTACTAATAAAAGCAGGCTAAGTTCCACTATACTTACGTGAAGATTATAAGTTAGCTTATATTAGTAGTGGAGAACCTTTATATTAGTAGTGGAAAACTTTTCTATTAGGGGCGTAAAGTTATATCTGGGGAGTAGGGATATTAAGGTTGCAGATATTAAGCTTATAATAAATATTTAAATAAAGTAGCTATAGTTAGTAGTAATTAAATTTCTTAAAATATTTAAATTATATATAACGTAAGGATATAAGGATATAAGGTTAATATAGAAGAAGTTATTAGCTATTTATTATTAAAAAGGTTAATATAGGGTGGATATACTAGCTATTATAGTTATAAGAAGTTTAAGTTTAAATTAACTTAAGGCTGACTATAGTAGTTAGTGGGGGGGTAGTGTTAGAAATAATATATTCAAGTATCAGAGTTTACACCATTCGAGCCTCAGGCACTTATAGCGTCTCTACAGGCTTCGCCCCACTTAAACCAGTGAAAATAGAGCCTCGCGTAGTATATATAGCTATATTAAGTTATATATAATATATACCAGATTTTGCCCCCTAATTATATTCAATAATTAAGAGTCTTATAATACTGAAAAGCTACTAGGTAAAAATATATATATTATAATAATTTTATATATCTTAAATAGTAAGATATCTACTAAAAATACCTCTATTTCAATTCTTAAGGAAGCTAGTTAGTAGATTACCTAATATAATATCTTTCAAATAGAAGCTAAAGCTTATAATTTATAGAAGTATCTTAATCCTAAAGTAGCTTCTTAATAGAGCTTTAAGTTAGAAGTCTCTTAAAAGCTTCTTATATAGAACTTTTCTAAAGTGAAAAAGAGTAAAATAGCTATAATAATACTTGAAACTAGTATTTTAGAGGATTTAAATATTCCTAATACTCTTAATAAGTCTGCTTCTATAAAGTTAACCTACCCTAAGGAGTTCTAACTTCCCCCTGAAGCTACTAAAAGTATCCACACTAAGAATATTTTAGACCTCTCAGAGAAAACTCTAAAAGTCTATATAACTATCTATAGTTTCTACTTAGTGAGAACTTAAGAATATTAATATAAATAGTTAAACTAAATTTATATAATAACTTAGATCCTTAAGTATATAAGTAAGGTATTCTAATATTAATACTATAGTATAAAGGAGAATCTTACTATATAATTAACTAACCTCTATAACTACTTTAATATTATAGATAACCTTTATCTCTAATATATAGTTATTATATATTATAATATACTTTAGTCTCTTAAGCTTAAATATTTTATAATAAAGATAATAACTGAAATATAGTTTTAGAAATAGTAAGATACTATATATAAAGCTTAAATAGTTATTTATACTCTCTCTATTATAGAGGCACTTTAGATTAATAATCTTATATTCTTACTATTTTACTTACTAATTAAAATACATATTTAAAGCTATATACTTATAGTCTATAGTTAATTAAATATAATACTACTAAATAAAGTTATTTTAGTTATTATAGAGACTATTTAGTAGCTTTCTAAAATCCTCTATTAAGGTAGAATTAGCTATAGAGTATTTAATATTACTTCAGAAGTTATAGATAGTAACTTAAATTCTTAAAGTAGTAAAAGATATTTTAATAGTTTAGATAAACCTCTTTATTCTCTTAAGTATAGTAGAAACTACCTATTCTTATATTATTATTATATATACTTATTACTTATATATAAGAACTAGATACTAAATACTATAATAAAGAAGAGAATTAAATAGTAAATAATTTTAGATTTAGACTTCTTAAAGAGAGTCTAAAATTTCAGATCATAGTAACTATATAGCTAGCCTTCTAGCTGAAGTAATTATAATATTATATAGTAAGTTTACTACATAGAGGAATCTTAGTAATATTCTCTCTAAAACTTATTTATCCTTAATTGAGATACTTTAGTTTATATCTTTCAAGATATTAAATATTTTATAACTCTCTAAAAAGCTCCCTCTAGAGATTATATTTAATATAATATTAAGCTAGTATCTATTAAGGACGATAGAGATACTAAGATCTATATTATAACTTTAGAAAGTAAGGAAGCTAAACTATACTTCTATAATATTACTTTCTATATCTCTCTAGTTATAAACTTTATCTTTTTTTAGTAGTTATAAAAGTAAGGTTACTAGTGGGATACTAAGTTAAACTATCCCTCTTAACTATAGAGAAGTAATTATTTAGAAATTATAGTTATTAATATTTAATATAGCTAATAAATCCTTAAATACTTTATACTTCGTGAGAGGTTAAATATTTTAGCAGTATAGTTAGTATAGTATAAGCTTTCTCCTAGATATTATTACTACTAGAGATAAATTATAGAGACTATTTAAAAACTCCTGAAAAGTAATAAATAACTTTAGTATTAGTGGCTAGAGTATTCTAAGAGAGAGTCTCTTAACTACCTTATCTTAGCTATATATAGTATTTATATTACTAATAGTTACTTAAAGTATAATAAATATTAGTCTACTTAGAGGGTATATAAGATTTAAAGTATTAGTAAAGTAAAATAGATTATTTACTATATAGAGCGTAAGAGTACCTTATATACTACTTCTAGAGAGTATATTATATTTAACTTTCATTCTTATTACTAAAGTTATAGTAGCTATACTTTCTCTTTAATATTTACAGATAGAACTACTAACTACTTATAGGATTTTTATTTTATAGACTACACTAAAGTTATTATAACTACAGTATTTAATAATTTTATCTTACTCCTTAAGTATTAATATAATATTAATATTAAGGTCTTTAAGTATAATAATAAGATCTCTAAATATAAGAAACTAAAAACTATTCTAATTACTTAAGGTATTCACTTTAAGCTATCTATACTATATACGTAAGACTAAAATAAGAATATAGAGTATATTAAAACTATTATTGAAACTTATATAAAGGCTATAAAGTAAGAAAGTAAATTGCTCTATATCCTCTAGCCTGAAACTTTATAACTAGTAGTATTTGTTTATAACTATACATTAATAAGCTTTTTAGATTAGTAAATATTATACTAGAAACTTTATAAAGTTATTTAAAAAAATAATGTTATAAAGCTAGACTTAGCCTACCTTTATTTATATAGCTATAAATATTTTATTTTTACTATAGATATAAAACTTAAGTGAAACTATCTTACTTACCTTAAGAAATATACTTTTATCAGCTTTTTAGTTAGTTATACTTTAATTAACCAACTTTAAGTATGGAACTTTTTATAAAATAAGATTATCATAACTTATAATATCTCTTTTAATAGGATAATATTTTTAATAGAGATTTAACCTCTCTAAAAGATATTTTCAAGAGGTTTAACCTTAATAAGGTCTCTTATTAACTATAAGAGTAATTAGCTATAGTAAAGCTATATAAAACTAACTTAAATACTTACTTAAGTCTAAGTAAAAAGCCTAATAAGATAATCTATACTAAAGATACAGGAGGTAGCTATAAGAATTTAAGGTTTTATATTTATATTATAGCTAACTTTAAGTTCTCTGAGACTTTATATAAAACTATAAAGTTTATATTATTAACCCCTCTAGAGTTACCTACTATATTCTTCTATAATCTTATTTATACAGATAAAACTATAAGGAAGTAAGAAGATTAGATACTTCTAGAGAAAGTTAAATATAAAAGATAGATAAGATACTATACTAAAGTAACTAGGAGATTTTTATTTAAAGCTACCTTTTTAGCTAGTATCCTTTAGTTATTTTAAAATACTTCTAGATACTTACACTTATAATTATAGGATTATATAAATTATCAGCTAGAGGGAGTTCTTAAGGTTTAAACTTTAAGAAGACTCTAAAAAGTTATTATAAATCTAAAAAATAAACTTCAGCTATAAAGTAGATTATATATTAGAGAATACTTAAGATATAGGAAAGTAGAAGCTTCTACTCTAGAAGTTCTATAATAGAAGTTATTACTATTATTTATATCTTACTTAATAACATTTACTTATCTATATACTAAAGCTATAATAGTAGCTGAAAACATTTATCTTAGAAGTTATATTAAATTACACTTCTGAAGTAAAAAAGTTAGTAAAACTTTTACGAGAAACTTAAAAGTTCTAAGTTACTACTAGGTTTATACCTATAAGCTTAATAAATATAAATACTTCCTTAAAATTAAAATTTAGCTTATTATTTATAGAAACTAATAGTTATAAGATAACTATAAAACCTATATAGTTACTTTAGTAAATATATCTTTTTAAACCTTTATAGTAATTACTAACTACTTTAATCTTAAGCTACTTTAGTATAATATAGTTAACACTTTTATTTAAATAATATTTAATAAAATAGTTTATATAGAAATACTACTTAGTTATTCAAAATTTAGAAAGATCCACTATCTAAATAAAATATTCTATAGCTTTTATAAATCTACTCTCCTCTAGTAGTATTATCTAGAGGCAGATTTTAAATACTTTAGTTTTAAACTTACTGTAGGAGAGCTATATTACTAACTTAAAGAGTATATTATCTTCTTCTTCTATATTAATAACTATATATTCTTTTTTCCCTCAGAAAATATATCTGAAATACTTATATTATTAGTAAACCTCTAAAAGAAATATTATCTTGAGGGAGGTAAAAACTTATAGTAGTTTCTCAATATCAAGATTATTTAAGATTAAATAATATAATAGCTATAGTTTTCTTAAGTAGTCTATATTAAAAAGCTCCTTAAGTATCTCATGAAGTATATATAGTATATTAAATAGTTTAACACTCTCCTTAGACTTAAAGAACTCCTTCTATAGCTTAATTAAGCCTCCTGTATAGAGATTAAGTACTACTAACAAAATATTAACTTAATTAACTATACTGTAATTATAATAAAATTAAATATTACTTATATAGCTAGCTGATTATCCTATTTTAACTAGAATCCTAGAGATAACTACTAAATTAAAACTAAGTAAATAATATAGTATTTTAGTAAAACTAAAGATTTCTACCTTAAATTTAGTTATAAAGCTAGTAGTTTATAAGATAATCTTATTATTACTATAGATACTAGCTTTATAGATAATAGTAAGGATTAAAAAAGCTTTTAGGTATATACTATATACCTCTTTAGTAGTCTTACTATATAGTAAGCTAATAAACAAGATACTATTACTACTTTAATAACTAAAGTAGAGTTTTTGATATTATTATAAGTAATATAAGAAGCTATTTTCGCTAGTTACCTTATTACTATACTATAAGTAAACCTCATAGTAAATACTTTTAGTAGAGGTAAAATATATAAGCTTTATTCAGTAGTCTAAATCTAGTATAATAACTAGTAAATAATATATCTTATAACTACTAAAATAATATAACTATATATAAAACTATAGTATATAGATATCTATAACTACTAACTATAATAACAAACTTAGTAAGGGTATTTTAAAATTAAATATATATCCTTAGGAGACTTTATAGCTAACAGCCTTATAAAATCTCTCTAGAGCTACTAGTTTAGTATTTTTATTACTTAGATTAATATAATAGATTAGTTAAATTACTTAAAAATATAGTAAAAAGAGGAGTTTTAAGAAGGTCTACTTATATTAATATTTAAAGACCTTAACAAGGCTCTTAACTACTGATTAGGACTTATAGACTCTAACTCTAATAATAATATAGTTAAAAAAGAGCTTAGGGGCGCCTGAGACGCCTGAGGCACCAGGAGGTACCTTTAGCTTAAATAATAAGGGATATCTAAATAGCCTGTAAATAGTATTATTCTTCCTATTATAGAGGTGGAAGTTTAATAAGGATAAAGGAACTATAAAAAGGAGTCTCTTATAAGATATAAATAGAATATTAAACCAGTATTATTTAAAAAGGTTAGTCTATAGATGTAGCCCTCAAAACTAGAGGAGTATGTTAGAAATAACGTACTCGAGCGCTAGAGTTTACACTATTCGAGCCTCAGGTACTTATAGCGTCTCCACAGGCCTCACTCCACTTAAACTAGTCGAAATAAAGCCTCACGCAGTGTATATAGCTACGTTTAGTTACATATAATACACACTAGATTTTACCCCCTAATTATATATAATAGGTAAAAAAACTAAAATTATATTTTAGGAAGTAATATATCTACTAATAATTATAGTAGAAAGTAAAGTATCAGCCTCTCCTATTACTATTATTATTATTACTATTATTATTATTATTATTATTATTATTATTATTATTATTATTATTTCAGCCTAAGTAGCTGAAGCCTATTTTAATAGAAGTTTACTTAGAATTTATATTTATTACTTCTTTTTAGATTATAATGAGTAGATACTTCTATATTATTTAAATAAACCTACTGCTAGTCTAATAAAATAACCAATCTATATATAAACTTACGTTATTACCTATATTGAAATATAATGTTTTATTTAATTACTATAGCTATATAGGAAATATAGATTTAGAGGCTATAGAATGCTATATATACTATATACTATATCTAAATTTATTATAGTTATAGTCATATATATAGTCAAAATCTGAAGAATTAATAAAAGTAATTATAAGAAGGCTGGCTATATATGCTAAAGCTATATAGGCTATAAAGGCTATTAAAGCCACTAGGGTCACTAAGGCCACTAAAGCCACTAAGGCCACTAAGGCCACTAAATCCCACTAATTCCACTAATACTATAGATCTCACGGATTCCTCAAATAAACCTCTAAAGAACTATATAAATAATAGCTACAGTTATATTAATTAACTTACAAACCTATAGTAATATATATAGCCTTCTATAAGCTGCAGCTATATTAGCTATATTTGCTATAGTTATATTAGCTACGGCCGTATAAGTTATAACTATATTACAGCTATATATATACTACCCTAAAGTCCTTAAGCCTTACAAAAAAGAAGCAAATCTGACTAAATGTAACTTTTATTGCTATAAAGCCTTTATTAATAAAAATATATAATAACTATATTAAACAATATCTGGATTCTATGAAAGAATTACCTTAGGGGGGTACGCTAAAAGAATCTAATATCTCCAGGGAGAGTTTAAAAGGCCTCCACCCAGGGGAGGTACTTTTAGATAGAGGTTTATTTAGGAAAAATTTAAACTAACCTTATCCTATTTAGAAAACTACTTTAGGAAGGCTAATAAGTTCTACTCTCTATAAATAGAAAGTCTTCTTTCAGAAGAAGTATATAAAGAATATAAAAGTAGTATATTAATATAATAGATTAGTTATATGATCTAGAGATATTTATATATATTTATATATATATATATATATATATATATATATATATATATATAGCTATATCTATAGATAGAAT
>MASP02000263.1:0-95988 GCA_001693025.2 Colletotrichum lindemuthianum | reverse complement strand
TATTTATTTATCTTAATTTTTATAAATAAATAAGAGAATTAAATTTAGTTATTTACCTTTCCTATAATACTTCTAAATACTTTTTTTAGATACTTATAACTACTTATTACCTAAAATTATATTATTTTAGATACCTACAGCTACCTATAGGTAATACTATAGATACCTAAAATCTTATAGACTATTTAGGCTAGACCTATAGGTAAAGTAATTACCTAACTGTCGGTTACGCTATACTATAGAGTATACAGTAACTATATACACTGCTACGTACGTAGCGGCATACCCTCTATAGCCCACTAGCCACAGATACCTAGCATCCAGCGCCAGCCGTAGCCTAGCGGCGTGGCAATTAGTAAGCAATTACCACACTATAGATCTAGAGCCTTATATAGCACCGCATGCTACATAACGTAATAATAATAATAATGAATACTAGAATACCAGCTTACACCCATACAACGAGATTAT
This sequence comes from Colletotrichum lindemuthianum, assembly GCA_001693025.2. Classification (NCBI taxonomy): domain Eukaryota; kingdom Fungi; phylum Ascomycota; class Sordariomycetes; order Glomerellales; family Glomerellaceae; genus Colletotrichum; species Colletotrichum lindemuthianum. The sequence goes on along the minus strand of MASP02000263.1, from coordinate 95,517 downwards.
ATACAGTATATAATTACCCTAATGATTAAACTAATACTAATTAGTAGTTAACCTAACTGTCATACTATTATACTACAGATCAGTAAGGCTTATTACGCCAGAAGAAGTAATTACAAAACCCTGCGCCTAAGGTCTATATAAGGCGAAAGATTATGAGATTATTACTTAGACGCCTCAGACCCTCCCCACTTTAGAATCTCACTAGAAGCCTCTAAATATATACTAACTTCTTAAGGAAACTATTATTAAGGAGTTTAAATTTATATCATTATCCTAATTAAGTTAAGATATTTCCTGTAGTTATACTGAGGAGTTTAAATTTATATCCTTATTATTACTAACTGGAGTGTATTTAGTAAATATAATAACTTTCCTTAAGTAACGCTAAACTTTTTTAACACTAGAAATTTATAGTATCTCTAGCCTTAACCCCTCAAGAGACCTATATAGCTTCTTAAAAACTCTTCCACTACTTCTCTCTATATAGATCCAGCTAAATTAATAACCTTCCCTTACTCTATACCTCTCTAGCCTTCATAACAATATCTAAATTAACCCCTTTAGGTTGGACATCTACCTAAAATATCCCTACACTAGTGATAACCTCACCCATAGGTATCCCTATACTAATAAAAATCTTGCTTTATCTAGATTTAGAGTGTTTTAAATAGATCCAGGAGATTAATTCTAACTCTATTATAATAAATAGTATCAGTAAGATTAATATTTACCTAAGATACTAACTAGCTTTTTACACCTAACTGGAACTTTATAGCTAAAAGCTATTTTGAACGTTCCAGAATAATTTCATTAAATAGCCTAAAGTAACATAGCAACTAAATAATATTAATATAATCTACTACTTTAGAAACTACCTTATTACCTATAATATTAAAATCAAGCTAAGTAATAAATATTTCTACTTAGTTTTATATTAAGTTACTTAATAAAATAATTTTACCTTATAGACTCTTCTAGAGATTAAGGATTTTTACTGCTATTTTCCCCTATTAAGAAAGAATCTCTAAAAGTTTCTAGAGTAGTAAGATAACCTTATAATAACTAAATAATATATCTTATTACCCTCCCGTGAGGCTTAACCTAAAGTTAAAAGTTTAATATAAATAACATTCCTGCTATAAATAGTTAAAGAAAGATATCTACTACTAATTTAGCTAATTTAGATACTTATAACCTAAGGTGAGAAACCTCCATTTCAACCTTCAGTCTTACTAGCTTTCTATTTCTCTATATTAGAGCCTCTCTAACAGTAAGAGGACCACTGAGACTATAGCTAGTAGCCACCTAAGCAGTATAAATAACCTCTATAAGCTAACCCCACTATCCCTTTTAATAATATATCTGTTAAGTATACTATAGACCTCACGAAATTATATAATAAAACTATAAAATATAGTAGAGACTTCTATAATATCCTTAAGTTAAAGATTTATATATTCTAAGATTGCTGCTTTAAACTTAGTATCCTATAATATATATAAGTAAGGCTCTTTTCAATTATACTTAAAAATAATACTCTTAAATTTTATTTTAACTACTTAAGTAATTTAAATACTAATTTTATATTTAACTAAATAATCTAATAGGTTAAGAATTACTTTAAGAATAATAAGAATCAGTAGCTCTACCTCTCTAACTAACAAAATACTATTTTTTAAAGTATTATTACTAAGAATCCTAACAAAAATAAAAAAGAAGCCCTCAAGCTCCTAATCTTAAAGCTCACACATATCCAAAAAACCTTCCCTACTAAGATCCAGACAAATAACGCCCTCCACCTCTAGCTTATAAATATATACTATAGTATATTAGAGTGCTAGTTAGCTCTCTTTAGCTTTACAGCAACCTCCTAGAGTCTCTATAACCAGTTAAGATCCACTATAAGTAATACTTTATTAATCTAAAAAGTATAATATATATAAGATAATAGAGATAATTACTAGAAGGTAGCTAGAAACTAATTTTAGACTAACTATATATATAACTCACTTTAAGGTAACCCTCAAGACTATAGCTATACCTCTGTATACACGCAGCTTCACGCTCTAAGTAGTTATTACCTACTTCTAATATCCACATATAGTTATACTAATCAAAAATACTATATATATAGTAAACCTAGTTATTAATCTATAAGGCATACTTTTAAAGAGAGATATACTTTATTTAATAAGTATAAGTTAACTACTAACCCTAAGGTGCACTCTGCAGCAGTATACTAAGCTTTCCTTATAAGCTACAAAGGTATTAATAGTCTTGATAATAATAGTCTTAAGGTTATATTAGAAGTTAATACTAATAAAGATATTATTATATAATACTAGATAAGTATTAATTTTAAGGAGGGCTACTCTATAGAATCTACCTTAGAGATATTTTTTATATTATTTTATAGTGAGAAGCCTATTACTCTAGATAGAAGCAAAATTATAAGAATTCTCTAAAAGCAGGTAATAGTCTATACTCTCACCAAAAACGTCACTACTAATAGTAAGCTTACAGACAGTATTATTACTCCTAATACTTCTATATATACTTTCACACTTAAAAGCTACTATTTAAATACTATATTTTAAAGTATTTTACCTAACTCAGATATTACTAGCTTCTCAACTACAGAATACTTCCAGTTTACTATATTAAAATAGTTAGTTATTCCCTCTATTACTTTTATACCTCTATAAGGTAAACTAGTTATAATATACTTTAGAGAAGCTACTTCTATTATAATATTTAGAATAGTTAATATATTTATACTACTTAGTATTATTATATTTTATATAATTTTTTTATAATATACTCTTCCTACTCTATTTTATAGATATAGATTACCTTAGTATTATATTTAATAATATCTATAATAAGCTTCACTAGGGCAAAAAAATTATACTTATTATTCAAAAATAGGGATATCTATAGATACTTCTTAATAAAGAGAGAATAATTACCTCTATATACCTTACAGAGATAGAGATATAGAGACTCCACTACTACTTTAGATACTTAGCTGTAATATACCTCTACAATATCCTCACTAAAGTGGAATATCCAGTTAAATAGTATACTCTTAAAACTCTCGAGAGATATTACTACTACTACTAAATATATAGTACAGCTTCCTCATAATTTTATTTTACTATCTAAAGTAATATTAATTTTAACTTTAAGATTATTATTAATATTATCTATATTAATAACTATAATATACTTTATATTATTAATACTACTATAGTATTTAATATTACTTAATTTCTATCTAACTTATCAGTAAAAGTAATATAAGAAGCTTTTAAGGTATATTAGATTAATATATACTAAAACCCTCCTAACTATATTACTACTGATACAGACATAACTTTCTAATCTAAAGATTTCAAATTAGAGGCAAAAACTATAAGATCGATAGTTTATATTATACCTATTAAAGTATATAATAATATTAGTAAAGTTAAGTATTACTATATACTCTTCTGCTATATATATAAAATTTACTATATAAAGTTCCCCACTGCTACTTAAGAGATATCTCTTCAAGTAGTATATAAAGTAATTAATAACACTACTAACCCAAATAGCCTCATACCTACCCTACTTATATTTAAAATATACTTACACCTCACAGAAGATTTAGCTCCCTCTCTGGATATTATTACCCAGGCCTAAGCTATATATAAAATTATAGAAGAAGTTTACTATAAATATACTAAACACACTATTAACACCACTTTAGCAACATATAATAGCCCCAATACCTCTCGCGTGACAACCCTTCCACTCCAGACTCTTATATATATATAGCAAGAGAAAAAAAACTAATAAGGACTATACTCTCTTATTACTACCTGCAGTAAGACTTATATTCTTAAGTTTCCTTATAGCCTTCAAGAGTTTTAATTAACAGCTATAAAATAATATTTTAAAAGCAACAAACAAGAAATCAACAATAATACAGTTAGAATTATAACTTTATAAAAGTTAGTATTTATAGCTTTATATACTAACCCTCAGTTAGGCTAAGAATCTCTAAGTAACCTAATAGTAAATAGAGGCCTATAATCCTATATAACTACTCTAATTTCGTCCGCAACTATCTCTAAGGCTCTGAATATATAACTAACACCTTACACTACCTCTATCGCAAGAGATAATAATATCCTCCCTCCCTAAGTAGTTAGTAACCTACTATCTCAACCTTAAATACCTCAAACTAAACTAATACCTCTAAATTATATAACTTACAGATATATAGTTAGTTTACTACCTCTAAGGTTTAAATAAGAAACTTATTTTATAGTATACCTTATAACTAAAAAGTAATTAAATCTAATATTCTTACTTACTCTCTATATAAAAAATATAATTATAATATCTAGCTTACTATTTAAAAAGTTAATTAAAAAGAGATTAAAAGTATTATTAATAACAGTATTATAAAGATTATCTAATATAATCCTATCCTCTATAAAAACTATAAGTATTTTAAGTTTTATATTATTAATAAGATTAAGAATAAGGATACTAATAAGGTATATAAGAAGTTAAAATTCATAATCTAAAACTTTAGAGACTATAGTAAATTTAAAATTTTAACGTAATTACTAATAATCTAATAGAGCAGCTAGTAATTAATTTTAACTATAACTCTAACCCTCCTTAAGTATAAAAATATAATAATATAGCTTTATAATATTACTTAAGCTCACACTTAAGCTAAAATAAAACTTATAAAGTATATTATAACTAATCTACCTTCACACCTTAAAGAGTAATATCCTCCAGACTCTATAATAATTATTATTAAGCTACTCTACAGCCTCACTAAAGCTGGAACCCACTAATAAGTAACTTACTCTATATACTATAAGAAGTAGTTATAAATAGAGACTTTAATATATAACCTATACCTCCTCATCTTATACACTTAAAATAACACTTTTAGCCTTATTAGTATATAAACTAATAATATTTTCAGCCTCTCTAATATAGTATTCTCTCACTGAGAGGATAAAAAACTTAAAAAAACCTTATTTAAGGTAAAACCTAAAATTATACTCTTAGAAACTATATCCCTCGTATTTAATAGAGGTATCCTATTACTCTATAGTAATTACCTCTACCTACACTAAAAGTACTAAAAGTAAAAACTAGCCCTAATTAATATATATACTACACTTAAGGCACTTAAGAAAGTATATATTAAATAATATACGTATAGTATATACCTTACCTCTATATACTAACTAGAGGCTCTATTTAACCTTTCGCATATAGCGTAAAAATAATAACCCTCAAATGACGACACTACTACACTTAATAAACAGCTTAAATAGTAAATAGAGTATCTTAACTGAAACCTTAACTTCATATTACTTAACCTCTCTAAAATATACTTTTACATTTTTATTAATAGCTTTTTTACTAATAATACTAACTTCTTATCTTAACTAGGATTCATAATAATTCTAAGCTAAGAGACTATAACTAGTAATAACTAGTTTAACTTCTATAGTAACCTTATATACTACTTATCTACTAAAAATAAAAAAGTTACTAGGAGTATACTTACCTCAGAGATCTATACTATAATAACTAATATAGACTTTACCTATACTATAGCTATATTACTTAAGAAGATCCTTAACTACTAAAAGCTCCTTCAGATTCTAACTATTATATATACTAACTTATACTTATTTTATAAGTACCTAATAAAACTCAGTATTACTAAAGAGAAGTATCTAATAATTAATATTATAATATTAAGATAGTTATATAAATATTATAAGCTCTATAAGATATAGTAGATTAACAGAAATAATAATATCACTAATACTTTCATAAAAAGCACTCTAAACTGCACCCTTAAGAGATTTATTAATTTAAACTATATAACTATTCAAATAGAGAGATAAGTAACTTAAGCAGAGTAGATAAATAAGTATTTAGACGTTATTCAGACAAAGGATATAGATTACAAAAGGCACTATTTTTCATATAAATAGATAGATATTAGAGTATATAATAAAAAGAAAAGTTACTAGTATTAATTACACTATATTATAAGGTATATAGTAACTATACACACTACTATATATATAGTAGCATACTCTCTATAGTCTACTAGCTATAGATACCTAGCACCCAGCGCCAGCCGTAGCCTAGCGGCGTGGCAATTAGTAAGCAATTGCCACGCTGTAGATCTAGAGCCTTACGTGGCGCCACGCGCCACGTAACGTAATAATAACAACAACGAATACCAGAACACCAGCTTACACCCGTACGACGAGATCACGTACGGCGTGCGATTACCCTGACGATTAAACCAACACTAACCTATTTTTTGGGTAACCCACGGGTACCTATAGGTTAGGTAATTGCAAGCCTAGACGAAGCAATCCTGAGTACTGATAGATTTCAAACTTCGTATGCCTGATTTACTCTGAGTACATAACTGCGAAGCAGTTGTCTTCAAGTTGCCCCATTGTTGAAATGCTGACACAGCGCTGACATGCCGTTGACTACTCAAGTGGACCAATGTTCCTTACCCGGGGGCGTCTTCCGAGGTGAGGTCCTTCGTCAACATCCGATTGCTGATCTTCGGGTCCCCGGTGGAGGATCAGCCGGGGACGTGACTCGTCCCATGCCCATAAGAGCTCTGAGTAATCCAGGTCCATCCAATAACGGATCCAAGAAACGCGGAGAATTGCCGCTGCCCCCGAATATAACGCGTGGGGTTCTGCCCACCAAATTCCGATGGAGCGAACCGTGCAACTTAGACAATGCCCATTTAGGCATCATAGAGTCACGATGCCGGTGGACCGGCTGCCCATCGCCGACACTCTGATCAGGGGCCGCCGCTGTAGAAATGTTTCTCGTGTTTTCTCCCACGATGCCCCCCGAGATCCGGGTTCCGCAGATCTGCCCTTGGGACGCTTCATATATCGTCCCCGTCCTACTCGGCAAAGCCAAGCTTCTGCTCCTGGTCCTCACGTCACGTTTACTCTAACGTTTGCCAGTTCTCGACAATATGATGTGCAACGCAAAGCTCGTGGCGACCTTTGCTGGCCTCCTCGCCTCTGCGAACGCCGGTCCCAGCGTGAACCTCGACAACGGCCTCACGATCCAGGGCCTTATCGCCCCGGACGCGCCCAACGTCGCCGAGTTCCTGGGTATTCCGTATGCCGCTCCGCCGCTCGACGACCTGCGCTGGGAACCGCCTCAACCCTACGTCGCGCCCAAGTCCTTCGTCAACACCACCGTCGTCAACGCAACCGCCCTCCCGCCGTCATGTTGGCAGTACATCTCCATCCACCCGGCCATCCAGCGTGTCGACGTCCCCGAGTTCATGATCGGCGCCGCCGGCATGGACGAGGACTGCCTCACCGCCAGCGTGTGGGTGCCGTCTTCTGCGATCCCTAGTTCCAGCAGCGAACAGCAAGCCGACGATCTCCTCCCCGTCATCATCTGGTTCTACGGCGGCGGATTCGAGACTGGCGGAGCGGACGTGCCGTATCAGATGCCGCAGAAGTGGATCCAGCGCTCGCAGTCGCACATCTTTGTCACCTTCAACTACCGCATGAAGCTCTTTGGATTCCCCAACTCGGCCGCCCTCGAGGACCAGAACCTCGGCCTCATGGACCAGCGCTTCGCCGTCGAGTGGACCCGCGACAACATCGCCAAGTTCGGCGGCGACCCGGCGCGCATGACGCTCTGGGGCCACTCGGCCGGTAGCATCGCCGTGGACTACTACTCCTTCGCGTACCCCGAGGATCCCATCGTTCGCGGTCTGGTGATGGACTCGGGCACCGCGCACTTGGACCAGCTCATGAGTCACGATGAGAACCACTCCAACTTTACATTTGTTGCCCAGCAGCTTGGTTGCGGCAACCAGACCGACGCCAAAGCGGAGCTGGCGTGTATGAGGAAGATTCCCGCCGAGAAGTTGGAAACCTTTGTGGCCACCTACAAGGACTCGGGTGCCGCGCCCAGTATCGGCTTCTCCCCGTTGGTCGACAACAAGATTGTTTTCTCCAACTACACCGAGAAGGCTGCTCTCGGCGAGTTCTCTGACCTGGTAAGCTCCATGGACACGATACAACGATGCCAGACTCCTGACGAACTTTTACAGCCTGCCATTATCGGTTTTAACCACAACGAGGGTATCTTCCTCGCTCCTTACGACGTCAATGGCCCGGACCAGTCCGTTGCCGACAGTCTGTCTTACCAGTTCTTCTGGTGCCCGGCCACCAAGACGACCAAGTGAGTTCTGATGTCCCGTTCGTAGTTCAGGAACTCACTAACATCCTTAAGCGAGCGTCTGGCTGCCGGAAGGACAACCTACCGCTTCTTCTACAATGCCGTCTTCAACAACACCTCACCCTGTCCGTGGATGGGCGCCTATCACGGCAGCGAGCTCCCGATGATATTCGGCACGCACGCCGACTTCCGCGGAAACTCCACCCCCTTCGAGTACGAACTCAGCCACGTCATGGAGGACGCCCTGGTCGCCTTCATCAAGGACTCGACCGACGGCCTCGATGCCATCAACTGGCCCAAGTACACCGCCGAAGGTCGGATGGTACGCACCTACGGTGAGAACAGCACCGCTGTTGGCCAGCGGACCCTGTCTTCCATCGAGCAGAAATGCGCCGACCAAGGTCTCTTGTAGTTCGAGGAAAACAGCGTAGATCATAATGAACAATCAAGTAAAATAACTGATATTATCATCCACTAAGGTGGAGAGCTAGTTCGTCCATGAGGATGCTTGAAATAAACACGAGAGAAGTCTGTTTCGGTCAAAGATTGCTTCTCTTAATCAAATGAGAAAATTAAATCGAGACTCTCTAAACTTCGATAAACTCATGTGGCAAATTTCCATCAGCACCCTCCTATTACTAGCTCATTCTGGATATTGGAAAGCCAGTCCTAAGGTGTAATAGATGACACCCTCTGTCCCCTGTGTGTTGTCAGGTGCTGCGAAATTCAGAAGAACAAACAAGATTAGAATAGAGTATTGAGATAAAAGGAATAAGATATAGCTTCAAAAGACGATGATTATAACGAAACAATTCTAACAGCATCTGGAAGTAAATAGAAACTCTTACTCAATGTAGAGACAAGGGAATAGTTGCAGCTAGTATGCTCAGAGGGGTGAAGCCAAACTCATAACACTCACAAGGACTAATCACCTCACTGATGCTTAGTCGTCGACGTTAAAATGCAGCCCAGGAGATTTGTTTACAGACAGCAGCCAAAATATCGTTGTCATTTCCTTTATCCAAGCACTGCCATCACTCATCATCATCAGCGTCATCAGTGTCATCAGTATCACCCTTCCCCATTCTGCAGGTTTTGCTTCGTCCTTCTTCACTAGGAGAGTATACTAATGAGACGATAGGAATACTCACGCGACGACGAAAAATACCAGGATGAGCGGCAAAAGCTACCAGGCCCACGACGCGACCGACAACACGACCGACACCGCCGCCGCCGCCACTACCACCACCACCACACAAAGGCCACCTGCAGCGGCCGACGGTGCAATGGCCTTGCACCGCAGCAGTCGCTGTAGGACCTGGCGAACCAGAGTCTGGTTCGACAGGTTCAAGGCCAACGACCCCCACAACGTCCAGGGTCTTGGTATGAAGGTTTGGGCCACGTGCAACCGGTGCGTGTGGCAGCTTTCCGGAATGGAGCCCGAGGCGTGGGTTGAAAAGAATTGCGTCTGGCTTTTCGACGGCTACTGTCCCTGCCACTGGGGTGACTGGGACGTCCACGGCTATGGCTACTGTCCTAAGCGCATGGCTCTCGGTTTGCCCCGAGGAAGGGTCGAGGACCAAACCAAGAACGCGAGCGAGGGAGGCGAGAGCAAGGAAGAGAACGAGAATGTCACAGCCTAGAAGAATGGGGGAAACACCGAGCTGAACGAGGCCGAGATGAGCCCCCAAGCGGCCAACAGTGTTGCCAAACAGACATGGAACGCTACCGACTCGACACTCGTAGGGCAGACACAGGCCGAGGGTTCCATTGAGAAGAGCGCCGAGAATCAACCGAAAGAGGAGACAGACCTCTATTGGTGCCGCCGATGACTGCACTATGCAATGAAGCGAGCGCTGTGGTCGATTTCCTCTTATAAGCCTGTCACCCACCGTTGAATCTATGCTCAACAGGTCCAAGTCGAGCCTCACGTCCTTCTGGGTGTTTGAACGGTAAACCTGGCTGGTTCCTATCTCGGTCAACATGTGAAGATAGAAACAAGCTCTCGGTCGACACAAGAAAGTTTTGCCTTAGTACGTGATTGGTAGTAGAGTTACAGTTACTCGTGATCAATAACCAGGAATACGGACGGCCCAGCTCCACGCCACTCGACAGAAAAGAGACGCAACCCCGCTTCGTTGCCGTCGTCAGATGATTGGTCGCGGAAGACGTCCCGACTGATGAATGAGAAACATGTACTTGGCTTTTGTATACACCAAGAAGTCTAGCGTATTGTGCTGGTGTACCGACAAAGTCCAAGGTGACACCCAAGACCCGGGAGCTTGGTTCTTGATGGAGAGTGATGCACAAAGGAGACACGCTACTGACGAGTTCTGGATGAAACTCAAGGGCTGCAATTGTAGCTGAAGAGAAAGCACTGGCTTGGCTCCTAAAACTTGGCTCGTGATGCGATGGCATGTCAGCTTACAAGGCCAGCCAGCGATCTAGTGCGGAGAAGCATGGCTCGGCCGAGGCTGGCCGAGTAGAGGGTCTCGAATTGGAGAAGACAGGGAGGTGATTCGTGCGGAACTCCACACGAGAAGTAGACATCGTTTGCTTGATGCTGAGGCGGCAACGCAGAAGTCTGGAGCCGAAGGTCGCGACCTAGTCCCTGTAGAAGCAAGTTCGTGCAGCGGAGATGGTGCTTCTTTTCTGGAGACGACAGATATTTGGGAGACGTAGGAGCGTGTTGGCGGCTTGGCCGAAGACGCCAAAGTCCAGAAAGAGGTCGTCGAGTGATCATGAGGCTGGAGCTGTGCCTCATAGGGGCGATAAATTATAATGAAGGCCATATTTGGACGCCTTTGTGATTCAGGCGATCGAATATGTTGGCAGGAGCGAGAGTCATCGGTTAGGAGCTAGTAGACGACAGACTAATGTGTGCCAGGGGATCGGGTATATGACGAGAGTCGTACAAAAAACAGGCGAGAATGTCTGGTTGCATGACGAAGTTCCATGGACGACAGGAAGAGGAGGAATCGGAAGAGATGGGACCGGACAGAGGACGAAGATTACGGTACGTATCTTTTAGGTCTGCTCACCTAAGACAGCAAGAAAGAGGAGCAGAGATTTCCTGATTAGTACCTATCTACCTAAATCTCGAGAGCACTTTGGAAAGGCATCAATGGAACAGGGCAAACAGTCATCTAGCAATTCCAGAACCCGCTGGTCAGGGCCCTCAGCATTGAGTCATCATTGATCGATTCTTCGCATCGAAAAGAGAGCAATACACCACGCGCAGACGTGTGGTACAGTAGGCTTTCAGTGGGTGGCCGAGCTTCTCCGGCCCCTCCAGGGCTCCAGAGCTCCAGAGCGGCCCATCACGCCACTTAAATCCCCAGACTTTCCCCACACCTCAGGCACATCAGCGCTGGAAGCCGAGGTGGAGTTTCCAGGCTCGCATATGACGGAGTCGGTTAACCTACTGGCAGAAATGATCGGGGCCCTCATGTGCGCACCCTAGGTAGGGTGCGCACCCCCAGTACGTATCCGCACGGGCCACAATAGTGGGTTTACTACGGCTGTAACTAACAAAACCACTGTAATACCATGAATATTGACGTTACTGAAAAACTGATAGCACAGGCGTGTTTTTTAGCCAATTCTGTGGTGGAGACCGACAGTCTGATAATTAATATAATAGTGTAGTAGTGATATACTATATTTTATATAATATGCTGCAGATATTCTGTCTTAGAGATATTGGTTTTTAGAACTTACGTAAATGCGCACGTGATGTGTAGATGATGCTTATGTAAATGGGCGTTTTGTGGGGCCAGGGGTAGTTGTAGCATAAAGATGTGGCTTTTTTTTACGTATACGGGGGGCGGGTGCCAGTGGGTTAACCGACTCCCATATGACCGGCTAATCCCAACTGAGAGACACTGGATCCACTCTGGCCGAGCTAGGAACTCCAACTCTTCCGGTCCCCGGTTCAGGAAGGTACGTACCTCACGCATCGCCCCTTCCCGTCACACTTACCTACCCCCAACGGTCGATTTTCCTCTCGTGAGAAGTTCCACCAATCGAGCCGCGTTCATCTCCGGGAATCATTCCCAAACAACCCTGCTCCAGTCAAGCTTCAACACTGTCGTTGGCTACTGTGACCTCGACTACAGTACTCCGCGAACCAGAACGCCCAGAGTCGACGGTCCGTCGTCCCTAGTCCGTCGCCTCTGCCCATGGCACCTCAGTCCGTATGTCGACGCCTCTGGCCTCGCCTGGCCTGGCCTTGCCTTACCTCAACTGGGCCAAAGATCCTCCCCGCCCCCCGGTTTCTGCTTGTCTCTCTCTCCGCCTTCTGTTGACCATTCACAGCTCGTCAACTCCTTCGACTTCCTCCACAGTCTTCTCTCTCCTGTCGCCTACATCCAGTCATGCCCCTTCAAGACCGACAATCCCGCCGCTAGCTCCACGAAGCCCGATCGGCTTGCTCTCAACTGTGGATTACGGTTCGCACATGGCCTATCCTTCCTTGCAGCTGCAGACGACCAGTCCCGTGGGCCGTGAGGACAGCCTGACTTGAACTGAAGAGGCATAGCCGTTGGACCGGCAAACTGATTCATGTCTTACTGGGTGTGATTGGGGAATGGCTCGACCAGGGGTTGAGCCTGGGGAAACGAGCCTCCGCGTGCTCTTCATGGCGTGGACGGTTGCAATGCCATCTCGTCCCATACCGTCCCATGCATCCTGCAGCCATGGGTTGAGACGCGAGAGTCCGGCTGTCTGGCACCACGTTGATCTCGCCTCGACGCGACATTATAATACCCCAGAAGCCCCCCAGATTGTCTCTCGACTCGTCTCCTTCTGCTCGGTACAACTCTATCCCAAGAGATTGCCGACTCTAGCAAAGTCCAGCCTAAGACCAATAACCAGCCGTCATGTCCAACGCCATTTCCGGCACCCAGGCTTCTCAGCCACACGATGACATCCGTCTCGAAAAGGGCGCTCCTCGTGTCGGCCACTTCAACGATGTCGCCCTCGACGACAAGGTTCTCAACTCTGAGGCTCAGGAGGCCACAGATGTTGAACATAGCTTCGGTGTCTGGCAGGGTCTCAAGACTTACAAGCGAGCTGCTTTCTGGTCCATTCGTGAGTTGCTTCCTTCGCTCGAGAGCGTCATGACCGAGCTAAGAACCTTACTCCAGTCATCTCCACCACCGTCATTATGGAGGGCTACGACGTGACCCTTCTCGGTTCATTCTACGGCTACCCGGCCTTCCGCGCAAAGTATGGCGAGTGGTTGAACGAAGAAAAGGGCTACCAAATCTCCTCCACCTGGCAACAACGCTTCAACTGCCTCGGCGCCTTGGCCAACATCGTCGGCGCCATTCTCAACGGCTACCTCACCCCCAAGATCGGTCACCGCTGGGTCCTCATTGGGTCCTTGTTCACTCTGAGTGGTTTCATCTTCGTCGTCTTCTTCGCCCACAACATCGAGATTCAACTGCTCGGTCAGGTCCTGTGCAACATTCCCTGGGGTGTATTCGCCACCACCGGCCCTGCCTACGCCGCCGAAGTGACCCCCCTTGCCATCCGCGGCTACCTGACTTCCTACGTCAACCTCTGCTGGTGCATTGGGCAGTTCATCTCGGCCGGCGTTCTCAAGGGCCTCGTCAGCAGGACCGACCAGTGGAGTTACAAGATCCCCTTCGCCATTCAGTGGGTTTGGCCTGTGCCGCTCATGATCGCGGCCTACCTGGCCCCCGAGTCTCCATGGCACCACGTTCGCAAGGGCAACCTGGAGGCGGCGAAGCGTTCCCTGCAGCGCCTCTCCGAGCCCGAACACAACATCAACTACGACAACACCGTCGCCATGATGGTCCACACCAACAAGCTCGAGATCCAGGAGCAGTCGGGTGCTTCGCTCTTGGACTGCTTCAAGGGAACCAACATCCGCCGCACCGAGATCGCCTGCATGGCCTTCATGTCCCAGATCACCAACGGTGGCGCTCTCGCTTACTCCGGAACCTTCTTCTTCCAGCAGACCGGCATTGACGACGAGACGTCTTACGGCATCGGCCTGGGCGGCACTGGCATTGCATTCGTCGGCACCATCATCTCCTGGTACTATATTTACAAGCTTGGCCGCCGAACCATCTGGCTCATCGGCTTTGGCTTCCTTGTCATGCTTCTCTGGCTGATCGGTTTCCTGTCTGTCGCTCCCAACCAGACTCCACCCATCATCTGGGCTCAGTCGATTCTCTGCATCGTCTGGCTCGGCGCCTACTCAATGTCTGTCGGCCCCATCGTCTACACCATCGTTGCCGAAGTCGGATCCACTCGTCTCCGAACGCAAACGGTCGTCTTGGCTCGTAGCTTCTACTACTTTGGCAACATCATCTGCGGTGGCATCCTGCAGCCCAAGATGCTGGCTCCTGGCGACTGGAACATCAAGGGCAAGACTGTAAGTCACGCTAGCATTTCCCAGTTTGTGAACACTACTAACATACAGTCAGGCGTTTTTCTGGTCGGTCCTCGCCAGTTTGACCTTTGTATGGGGCTTCTTCCGCCTCTTCGAGACCAAGGGCCGCACCTTTGGCGAGATGGACGTCATGTTCCAGAAGCGCATTCCTGCGCGCAAGTCGGCCAAGTACGAGCTCACTCAGGAGGAGATATTCCTGGCCGAGGAGAGACGGGATGTCCATCGAGCACCGGAGGAGAAGCTTTGAGTTGTGGTCACGCCCACGATATGCGAGATACCCAAACCGCCCTGCTGAGGGTGTCTGTCATTTATTGCCGTCTATACCAGGCGAGGAGCTGGCTGTCATTCCACGCCATGTCCATGCCACAATCTTGATACCTAATACCCATCATGACTCTCAACTTCATCCTTCTACCGATGTGCTGCTGAGGTGGCGACTGACTAGTCGCTGTCAAGGCTGAGGATCATTGGGATGGAGCCCGTTGTCGAGCCCCCCCCTGTGACTGGAACCGCGTCTTCAATCGCCAGGGTCGCGTCCACTGGCGGCGTCCTTCATATGCATGTCAGATGACTGACCCGACCAAATCCTCCAAGACTCTGACATAAATGGCAGCCTTCCCACTCCAAATCAACAGGGGTTGACCAGAGTCCTTCTAGAAACAACATATCACTAATTGTCCAACACCAGTATGGGTGACTCGAATGTTGAGTTCTTTCAACACAGCGCCAATCGCGAGTATTGGCCACAGTACGACCTCGGTCGACAACTCAACCTCGCCAGTTTTGGACCCAACGAATTTGTCACAGAAGAGGTAAAGACCAAGATTCGCGAATGGGCCGCCACGAAACCACCGCCTGTCCGGCCCGAGAAGAACACCGAAGCGCTCTACCGGCCCATCGGCGACCCGTACGGCATCCGTGTCCTCGAAATACATGCTGGAGCTCTCGATAGTAAACTCTGCGGCTCGCTCCATCACTGCACCCTCGAATTCCAGTATGGCGAATCCTTCGGACTCTACGCCTCGTCAACTCGCTGCGCAGTCTCTTCCGACGACCTGGCGACGCCTGTCTCGTACACCGCGCTGAGCTACACCTGGGGTCCGCCGGTATTCGACGCGGATTTCGTCTGCGACGAGCATCCCATGAAGATTACCACATCTCTCGAGTCGGCGTTGCGCCATTTTCGCAGGCAAGACCACTCGGTCGTCATGTGGATCGATCAAATCTGCATCAACCAGACCGACCGTGCCGAAAAGGGACAACAGATCCCGCTGATGTCGCGAATCTACCAGCACGCCATGAACACGGCGATATGGCTCGGCGACGCGAGTAGCGGGTCTGACGCAGCCATTCAACTCCTGGAGGACGTCAGTATTCGCCTACAGTTTGCCACCGATGCGGATCTCGACCCTGCAGAGTTCGAACGCATGGGACTTCCAGGCCCAGAGGCAGATATTTGGGAGTCCACATGGAACTTTCTCTCGAGGCAATGGTTCACCCGCCTGTGGATCATTCAGGAGGTTATCCTGTCGAGAGACCCGTGGGTCGTCTGCGGCGATACTCTCATGGTATGGGAGAACCTGGCCAGCGCATGCATGCAGCTTGCAACCACTGGAGTTTCCAAGTGGATGCAAATGAACTTCTCCAAGGAAGCAAGGTCTCTAAGTCGAGGCGACGTGGCACAAATGGCTTGGCAGCTTGACCAGATCAAGGCACGCGCACTGGGGAACAGCACCACGCTCTTTTCACTCATGATTTTGTCGCGCGGAGCGCAGTCCTGGGACGCAAGAGATAAAGTGTATGGTCTGTTGGGCGTCGTCGACGAGAGTCACCAGAATGTGTTTAAGACGACATATGCCGACGACTATACTGCGGCCAAACTGTATCGCGCTGCTCTGAGCCATCACATCTCCCTCGACAAACGGTCATGGAATCTCGACGAGATCTTGTCAGCCGTTGACCACGACACTTCGGGAGACTCTGGACTGCCATCATGGGTGGCGGACTGGAGTAAAGCTCGGGAGACGGTAGCGTTAGCATCAGCATCTGGATCGGCGGGCATTTACACGGCGCACGGCAAGTTCGCGCCGCAGATGCTCAAAATTGACGCCAAGGTTAATCTCGAGAACGACAAGGAGCTGAGAGTCAAAGGGCTAATCTTTGACAAGATCGCAGGTGTAAGCGAAGCTTTTGACGACCCTGATCTATTCTGTACCGACCCAGCCAGCAACAACCAAGCGATGCTTACCGCTCACAAGTTTGTGTCTCAGCTGGGTGAGTATGCAGCACCACACACGGTCTTTTCCGCCTTTTGGCACACGCTTGTGGCTGGGAAAGACGGACCAGGGCGGCTCAAGTGCCCAGAGTCCTTTGCGGAGGTCGTCAGTCTCCTCCTGGACGAGAGCACCGGCAAATCACCCTCTCTCCCAGGTCAGACATACTCCAAACGGCAGTCGAGACCGAGGGGAAGGGGCAAACTCGAGCTGGAGAACCTCAAGTCTCGAGCACCCGGAGAGACATTCCAGGAAATCCGGGCGGCGATGAGGCGAGCCCTGAGGAATCGCAGACTCGGGATAACGAGCAAGGGGTATCTGGGTCTTTTTCCGAGATTTGCAGTCGAGGGAGACGAGGTGTACGTGGTTGATGGTTGTCATGTGCCGTACCTCTTGAGAAATGCTGGCGAAGGGAAGTTTAGGCTGGTTGGGGAGGTATACGTGTGTGGAATCATGGGTGGCGAGGCCGTCAGTGCGGATGCGAGCTTGACGGATATTATACTAACCTGAGAGAATTCGACTAGAAGCGTAGAAAGTTGGATGCTGCGTGTCAGACATCGTCGTGATGGCTCTTTCAACGGGGCAAATGAGTCGAGGGCTCGAACAATGAATGGATTATTAGTCTATTGCTTCGTATGTTACGCCAGCTCGTATGCTCTGTATACTCTCTCCAAGCGCTATGCCAGTATCCATGCCTAAGGGGTATAAGTTGAGGTGAGTGCTGTCTATATCATGTATGTCATGCCGGTTTCTTCAATGTCATGCTCCGATTATCTCCTCTCTTTTCTCTCTTTAAAATGCGACGAAGAGCCTCCATCCAGTGCGGTGAATTCTCGCCATCAGAATAAAGGTCGTTCCTGCGATGCAAAACACACCCGAAAACACCTTGATACCAACCCAGCCACCGGGGCCGGCCAGGATGGCGCCGTTGATGGGGTTCGTCGTGAGACCGCCGATGGAGTTTGTCAGAAAGGTGATTCCCGTGCGGAAGCCAATCTCTTGGAAGGGGGAGATGGCGGCGACCAGGGGCGCGATGAGCGAGACGTAGGCGCCGGAGCAGAAGCCAAAGAGCACGGCAAAGGCGATGAGGGCGCCGTCGGTGTGGGCGGGGATCCAGAGGGCGAGCATCCACACGGCGGTGAGGTAGCACACGACGACGAAGATGTTGTACTTTCCGATGCGGTCGCCGAGCAGGCCGGCGAAGACGCGGCCAAAGAGGCTGCCGGCGTTGAGCATGGCGACGAGGTACTGGGCGAGGTCCGGGTTCATGCCGGCCTCGAGGGCCTGGACCTGGATGTAGTTGATGGGGACGAAGATGCCGTAGGTGAAGAGGAAGAAGCCGACGACGACGCAGACGAACTCGAACTCGCGAAAGGGGCGCAGGATCTGCTCGCGGGTGATTTTCTGCGGGCGGGGCGGGTGGTTGGCCTTGACGGTGAGGTTGGCGACGACGAGCAGGCCGAGGATCACGAAGGCGCAGGTGCGCATGGCCCAGGGGTAGCCGACGCTCTTGATGAGGCGGGTGACCATGATGGGGAAGACGATGCCGCCGATGCTGGAGCCGGTGGAGAGGAGGCCGAAGGCGGCGCCGCGGTTGGCGTTGAACCAGCCGTGGATGGTGTTGAGGGCGGGCTGGAAGATGGCGGAGACGCCGATGGCGGAGCAGATGCGCTGGGCGAGGAGGATCTGCCAGTACTGCGTGGCGAGGGAGGTCATCATGAGGCCGAAGACGTGGAGGACGGTGCCGGCGAGGATGAGGTAGCGCGGGCCGTAGTTGTCGTAGAGATGACCGATGATGGGGCCCTGGAGGGTGGTGTTAGTAGTCGAGGAAGAGGGACAGACTGAGAGGTTGGCCGAGGGGGACTGACCATGGACATCATGAAGAAGATTTGCAGAGAGGGAATCCATGAGATTGTGCTGGGGGAGTAGTTGCTCAACAGGTCGTTTTGGTAGTACTCCTGGAACGCGCCGACACCTGGGGTGAGTGTTAGCGTATGATGGCGGACGGGAGAGATGAGGCTCAAGTCAAGCTTTCGACGCGATGCGACGTGGATAACGTACTGTTGACCCATCCGAAACTACAGAACGATGTACACCAGGCGCCGAGAACGACGAGCCAAGCCACGGCACCGCCATCCGGGGCGTCGTTTCCGTTGAAAGCTGGCGGATAGACGCCCTTTTCCGGGTCTGTGGGATGCTCGATCGTGGACGGGTGCTCTGAAGAGGAATCGGTTCTGTCCTGCTGGGCCTTGGGTTGAGAAGTGAAGAGTTGCGGGTCTGTCACGGTCATTTGAGAGTCCGCTGGGGACGCTGGGTGTGAGAGCTTCGACATGTTGTGCGTCCGACAGTGATGAATATTGTGTAGCTTTGTCGTAAGATGGTACAATGGTGTTGGGTTCTTGTAGCTGGATATTAGTCGATGAAGGCGATGATGTGTCGAGATGCTGATGAAGAGTGAACAACCCCAAAACACCACGAAAAACAGGCCTGTCACCGGGGATGCGAAAACTAGGTATACTCAGTCTGGACCCAAATACCAAAAGCAAAGACGAAAAAAAATAGATCAAAGGCGTCAACGACCCACGTCTCCTGGTCGTGATCCCCATCGGTCAAGGCTAATGTGGGCTTCGGCCGGCCCCCCTTTCGGCCTCACAAGGTGCCCATCCAAACAATCATCACCGCATGGCGAATGGGTTCGGTTTCCGATACGACCGACAGGGGTTCATCTGACGAATGGCATTGTCAGTGTCAGACGGCGTGAAGGAATTCCAGGGCCCCAAATTGCGGCGGAAACAAACTGCTTTCGCGTAGCGAGCTTGCGCGGACCTTGATTCCTCTTCTCCGTACGTATGCTGCTGTTTGTTGGTCTCGGCATGAGTCCGTGATGGATCCCTCTCGGCGGCGGCGCGATTATAAGCGCCGAGGCCGAAGACCCGCTTATTTCTGGCAGTCTAACGGCCGGCGCCGAGATGATCTACGCGGCCGACGATCGTGAGGATATGTTGATAGGTCAGCACCGACAGTCGTTTTGTGGAGCTCAAGCAGTCAGATGGAGACCGGTGAGATGTTCAAAGAGCTTGGTTTTTTTCTTGTCGTGAGTTCGGAGAAGCGCATGTCAGTTCATCCCGCCGGTGCCAACGATCCGAGAATATTGGCAACTTCCAGCGGGCGTGGCGGCTGTGAGACCGAATATTCTGGCCCATATTTTCGTCCTCAGACGACGGACCTTCGCCGGGTTGTCGGGATCTTTCTCACACACGTCCTTTTCACGCTAGATTACCGGCGACCGCTCACTCGGCTTTTTAAACTCATCTCTATTCGGGGGTTGACACAAGCGATAGTCGCTGTCGCTGTCGTCAAAGGTTCATGCAGGAAACGGAAAGCAGTCGCTGTTTCACGGATATTCAACCAACCAGGCCATTAGAGTCATGGTATACATCGCCAGTCTATCCACCGACTTGGGTATAATGCGTAAGCCAGTCCCTGCTCGCTTGCAAAATCACACCATCTCAGCCGCGTCGACGGGCTTGCCTCCGACAAGCGACTTCTTCTCCGTCGACACCCGGTCCAGCGACATGCGGTCGTCCTCGGACATGTAGTCAAAGGGCTCGTCCTTCAACGGCCAGTTCTGCCCGCGCGCATCGGGCACGTCTCTCATCGGCTGTCTGCCGAAGCTCTTCCTCCTGGCAGACCTTGGCAGGGGTGGTAGGCTCGCCATGGCGGCCGCGCGATCAAACACAGTAGGCGAGCTGGGCCCGTCGTTGGTCGACCAGTTGTGGGAGAACTTGGGCGCCATGTGCCTCGCGAAGGCCTTGAGGAAAGGCAGACAGGTGCAGATAATGCCGACGTTGGCCTCGACCACACTATGGTGAGATGTCAGACCAAGGTCCCGATAAGAGTAGTTCAAGGTTTGGTGAGGGCACGTACCACCAGATGATGCTTATCGACGCGGTCCAGGTAAAATCTGTATTGTTGAAGCCAATTGGGATCATGACCAGTCGGACGATGCTCGGCCCGAGAACACTAGTACGTTAAACGTTAGCCAGGGACAGGTTACCTCAACGTTGGGGAGCACACTTACAAGCCGCCAGCCATGAGAAATACCGTCATCTCGATCTTCTTGACGAGACGGAGTGATAGCGGGGAAAGGATCCAGATGGGCAGGAGGAGAACGGCGAGGTCTGTAGCCACGTTGCTGACTGAGAGCATCAACCACCACATGGATCGGTCAACACATGTGCCTGGGGTGTCGGGATCCCAAATCTTGGCTATGGGAGCGCATAGGTATACCCAGCCGAGGGCACCGGCCACGGAGTAGGCGACCGTGGCAAACATGACCACATAGACCACCACTCGCACGGCTTTCTTCAGAGGGAATCGGAGGTAGAAGACTAGGATCGAGGCTTTCGTGAAGAGGATCGAAAGGCTGTAGGCGGCCAAGTCTGTCATGCTCAGCTTGTGGAAGGCAATCGCGTCCGCCTTGGACACGTCCCAGATGTGGTGCCCAGCCCCATTGCGCGTCTCGTAGACCTGGATGATGGAGTAGGCCGTCGCGAAGATGAGGGCCACGAAGATGAGGTCGTCGTCGAGTTGGTGTCGCTGTATGACAACCCTGACGGTGTATAATCTGATACCGCAAAAGACAATGGCGAGGACGTTCAGCAAGATGGTGACGACGAGAACCTGCGGCACCAGAGACTCTGATGGGTTCTCGAAGTTGGGAATCACACCCGGTGGAGGCGGCGCGGCACTGATGAACTTGTCGTCTGTCATTGCTCGCTTGCCATGGTGGTAGACTGGTGTTGAATTGTTGATGGTGTAGCGGTTGTCAAACCAGATGAAGACGAACGCTTCGGAGCGAGAGAGAGAACGATGGGAACCGGTTCTATTTAGTCAAAACCTGAATCGAAACCTGCCGTCACGCAAGATCCCCATGGCCCCCCGTTTTGAAACATTGATGGAGCTGCCTCTCACGCACTGACGGGTTCGATAGTAGTCGAGGCCAAGTGTCTAGCCTAGATCCGTTTCCCCCCCGGTAATGCTGCCGTACCCCAGGAAGCTTAAACTTGCGATGCAGGGGGCACGGAGTCACGAAAGTCGCGCGGAGAGGGCCTTCGAGGCTGTCGCCTGTCGCCGCTGGCGTTGCTGCAGCAGGACACGATCCTCACTTGGGGAGGTCTCGGGAAGCCTGGGCACCGTCGCCTCTTGAGCCTATAGGCTTGGGTCTAATGCAGGTCCACTCGGCCTGGTTCCTGGATCTGGGCTGACTGTAAAACATTAGGTCCCTGGCGATCTCGCCATTATCCCGTTAAACTTATCAAGCGCTGTGAAAGCTTCAGATAGGCTTCTTGGCCGCCAAAGCCTTATCGAGAGACTTGGTGGTGGCGCAGTGGCTTCCTCCTGCGGCGGTGGTTGGGATGGCCCGGGTTGTTTATTCCCCGCAGCGTTTAAGGGGAAGAGCCGCACGAAGAGATGTGCGGCACACATTGTTTGCTGTGGCAAAGTATAAACAAGAAAGGGGTCTAGGTGTTGGCCTGCCACGGGAGATCTGGAGCCAACAAGGCGCGCCAGAGAGAAGCTCGATGCCGGCGGCGGCGCGAAGAGGCCTTTGCCGCCAGCCAGGGTCCTTGTCGCGATGGCTTGCCAAGCTTCCGCCGGTAACGCTCATGCCGAGTCTTCTTCCGCTCGTAAAGTGGGATAAGGTTCCTGGACGAGGCGACGAAGGTTCTGTTCTGGAGCCCGGATGATGGGCAAAAGAAACGATGAGATTCGGGGTCAGCCGTCAGACGAATCGAGGATGGCTTCCCGTTTCGGGCTCGCTGATACAGAGTCTCGACGTGTGATCCTGGACCTGATGCGCATCAGTCACGAAGCTTAACCTTGTTGTTTTGAGGGAGTGCCTGACCATCGTCTCATTTGTCCCTCACATTGTGTTGTTTGTTTTAGATCTTACAGTAAAAGGCTATGCTGCCGCTGGCTCGGGACGACAAGGAGGGTCGCGTTGGGAGACTTGCCGTCTCGCAGACAACATATTTGGAGGGTGTCTTTTGTGCCTAATAACCTAGCGCGATCATCAACTCATCCTGGAATCGTCCTTCAGGTTGTGGAGGATAAACTATATCGATGGGTTGGGGGACTGAAGCCCCAGGCAGTTGTCCCATTTGAGGAACGAACAATCAAGATTAGTGTTTTCAGGGCTCAGCAATGAGCCGCGTTCATCAGGGGTGGAATAGACATACAGCCGCGGAAACATGGCCAAGTCTTGGTCCTCTTCTTTGAAGGCTGCAAGTCGCGACACCGGCAGACGGTCGACGGTCGAAGCGGACGGACTCAACATCGTCTGTCCGATGAGACGCCAAGGTCAAAGATGTCTTGGCCTGATGATTCAACGCTGATAATCAGGGCCGTTTCGAAACAAACTCATGTCACCGTCGGCGAAAAGTCTCAACCGAACATATCGACGCACGGTAGTCAACGTCGGCAACACCTGTCTCTGTTGTTCTTGCTGATGCTATCGACGAGGGATGGCGCCAGCTATTGACGAGACATGGCGTGTCACGTCGTCTGGTGGTTTCGTCGTCTGTTCCTGCTCCCACCAGTCGGTTTGGTTGACGATACCGTCAGACTGTCAGTCAGGTCGTCAACTTCGGGTGACTTGGCGTCTTGACATTGTTTTCGTCTATTCTGATGAGTATCTTGTTCGGGCCGTGCTTGGACCTACCTGCTCTACGGACAGAGTGCCGAGTGCCTTCGGCTCCGAGGTGCTGGCCGCAGATCAGTTGTCTACCGGAGTGGCTCCGCGACAGGGTTACTCTTTCTTGCCTATCTGCGGGTGCGTGTGTGAGCTGTCAGGGACACAGTTCGTGCAGAGGCATATACCCCTTGTTCCTGCAGGAGAAAGAAGAAGGTGATGACAAGGTTACATTGTTCACGGGGCATACTATTCCCAAAAGTGAAGTTGGAAAGTCGGGGCATGCCGACACGAGGAGCCACAACGCTAATCGAGACATTTGAAATGAATTGCAGACAAGATGCAGCTTAACATCGATTGGCGACTTGTTGGGGAGGTATGACGTGCTATCAAGGCCAATGTGGAATTAAGTGCTGACCCGAAGACATGAACCTGTTACTGTTACGTAGGCTGCTCTGATGCATCGTACACCGAGGAATAAGACCAGACAGACCATTGGGTGAGGATGCGATTGTGACTTGGGAAGTATCCTTCGCATCGTATTGCAACACGTAACCGCCGGTTCAGTGTCTCGGTGGGTGGACCGTGGTGGTAGAAATCACCAACTTTGTTCAAGTTGAGTCCTCTTTCGACACGGTACGCCATCTTGGTCTATCTGTGGTATCGACATCTCAAGGATTCCAACGCCAAGATGGATAATGAAAGCCCATGTCACCACCCATGCCTGAGTAGGGTCGCAGCTCCGAATACGAATGAACGCCGTTGCATCGTCTGCATGTCGAGCGAATGCAGCTCGACATTTGCAGATTGACGCCAGACGCGCCATATATCCAACAGCTGCGTGGCGATGGTAGCCAAACGCAGCGCGTCCCTGGTCTGCGATGCCGTCGATACAAAAGCTGGCATAGCCCTTTCACCGTGTCACGATTCGAAGCCCGAGTCTTCACCTCTGTCACGCCTCTTGTTCGCCTCCACTCGCTAGGCATACACGATGCGTGTCTTTCAACTCATATTCGCAGCGTCCGGCCTGACCGGCGTCGTCGCAACGTACGGCCATCCACTGATGCGACGTGCAGGTGACGACGCTCCGGAAACTGCTGCAAACAAAACGGTCGTCGAGCCGAAGCGCTTCATCGTCGAGTTCAACCAGGTAATCCCATCTAAATCTTGGAGCGTAAAACAAGACGGTTCCTCACAAAAACAAGGGCACCGACGCCGCGGCCGAAGCGTCCAACATAGCCGACCAGCGCGGCGCCAAAGTCGTCCGAATCTTCCAAAGCGAAGTCTTCACCGGTGCCGCGGTTGAGACTGATGTCGAAAACATCGACTCGCTTCAAGCTCTCGAGCCTGTCAAGCAGGCCTGGCAGGGGAGAAGGTACAAGCTCGCTCCCAGCACGCCGCTGGCCTCCTTCAGCCAGAACGCGACGGCCATCGACTACGACATTCACCACATGACGGGTGTCGACAAGGCGCACGCCGCTGGTCTTCTCGGAAAAGGAGCAAAGGTTGCTGTCGTTGACACCGGAATCTGGTACACCCATGAAGCGGTGAGTTGCTGATGCCATGTCCCATCAGCGTCTGACAAGAGAGGCGACGTGATTCTGATACCCGATTCCAACAGCTTGGTGGTGGGTTCGGCGATGGCTTCAAAGTTGCGGGCGGCTATGATTTCGTCGGTGACGGAGGTGAGTGTGGGCAAATCTCGATAAGGTCCTGCGGGCCGTGGGAAGTCAAACCAACCAGCTAACCGTCATCACGTCGCAGCGTGGCCCAACGAGGGCGAAGTTAAGGCTCCCGACGACGATCCCCTGGACCAACAAGGACACGGAACGCATGTCGCGGGTATCATAGCCGGGAATAGCAGCATGTAAGACGAGACGGTTCACCCATCAGAAATCAGCCCAGATTCAAACCCTACGAGAAACACGCTCCCGACTAACCTGCCATCCCCATCGCAGTCTGACCGGAGTGGCTCCAGAAGCCACGCTTTACGCCTACAAGGTCTTTAGCTCGGTCGATGGGACGGACGAGGACACCCTTATCGAGGCGTTCCTCACGGCGTATGACGCGGGAGTACGTGATTTAACCTCCAAAGCTTGGCGGCTATTGACGTCGAAGCTTCCAGGTCGACATCATAACCTCCTCCATCGGGGGAATCGGCGGGTTTCCAGACAACGCTTGGGCCGTCGTCGCGTCTAGGTTGGTCGACCGCGGCGTCGTCGTCACCATCTCGGCCGGGAACGACGGTCAGGCTGGCGCTTTTGCGGCGAGCAGCGGATCGTCTGGCGAGCACGTTGTTGCTGTGGCGTCTATCGAGGCTGACGTGTTGGCATCGTCGTCCTTCAGGGGCGTCTTCAACGTGGACGGCCAGTCCAACGAGACACGTGTGGCGTACAGGGCCATCGAAGACTGGTATCCCTCCCAAGTCAAGGACTGGCCCATCTTGCCGTTGAGCCTCAACACCAGCACGGCCGACGAAGCTTGCGGCCCTCTTCCAGTCGGCACGCCAGACCTCACGGGCGTCGTCGCCCTCGTGCGTCGCGGCGGTTGCAACTTTGACCAGAAGCAGCGCAACCTCGCTCCCTTCAACGCATCGCACATTCTGTTCTACAGCAACGAGATGCCGCTCGTCAGACCCACGACCGAGGACACGAGCAGTCGAATCGCCATGATCGAGGCCGGTGTCGGGGCTGCCATCATCGCAACCATCAGAGCCGGCGGGAACGTCACGGCCGACTTCACCGAGCGCCCCATCCTCAACATTGTCGGCGTCAAGAACGAGGAGAACGGCGGCGTGGCCAGCCAGTTCACCACCATCGGCGCCACCAACGATCTGTACATCAAGTCCGACGTCGCGGCCCCCGGCGGCCAGATCCTCAGTTCCTACGCCGGCGGTGGCTACTCCATACTCAGCGGAACCTCCATGTCGTGCCCTTACGTCGCCGGCGTCGCGGCGCTCTACGTCGGCAAGTTTGGCGGCCGCAGCGCCCACGGGCCGGAGTGGGCCAAGAACCTCGCCATGAAGCTCATCGCGTCCGGCGAGGCGGTCAAGTGGGACGACGGCCAGCTCGAGAACAACGAGTACCCCTTCTTCGCGCCTGTTGCGCAGGTTGGCACGGGTATCGTCAACGCCACCAAGGTCTTGGACTACGAAACGTCCCTGTCGTTTGCCAAGTTTGCGTTGAACGACACCACGCATTTCAGCCGGTACCACACCGTCGACATCACCAACAGTGGATCGCAGCCGGTTACGTACACCTTTGAGCAGCAAGAGTTCGGCGGTATGAACACCGTCATCACGGACAGCGATGTCTGGGGGACGCCCAGGATCGCGTGGTTTGAGGAAGTCATGGTCGCTCCGCGAAAGATGACGCCTGCGATCTCGTTCCCGGGCGGCAGTTTCACCGTTCAGCCAGGCCAGACCAAAACGGCTCAGTTCAACTTCAAGTACCCAGAGAACCAGGATCTGGACCAGGCCAAGCTGCCGCTCTACAGTGGAAAAGTGCTCATCAAAGGTAGCAACGGCGAGACGCTGGGTGTTCCGTACCTCGGGCTCGCTGCAGACCTGCACAAGGACGTGGGAATCATGTTCCAGTATCCCGTGGGATGGCCTCAGATCACGTCCACTCGCGATGGCATCCCCTTTGCGGAGAAGACCAACTTCACGTTCAACCTGGATGTCCAAGTTCAGGATTTCCCGCAGCTGTACACCCGCATGCAGTATGCCACGCGCGAGTTGAGATGGGACATCTTTGAGGATTCGTGGACAGAGCGAAACTGGAAGTACCCTCCTGTTGTAGGCCAAGCTGGCTTTGTTGGAGCAGCGACAAGCTGGTCCAAGGCTTCGGGCAAGAATTACATCGACCCCGGCGTCGACGATCCGACCGACCTGATCACCCTACCCATGCGTGATGTTGCCAGAGACATCGTGGGACTGTACGGTGTCGAGCTCTGGTGGCTGGGACGACTGGCCAACGGAACCCAGATCGCGCCTGGCAAGTACAAGATGCGGGTTGCTGCGCTGGTTCCCTTTGGGAATCCCGAGGCTTCGGACAACTGGGACGTGTTCGAGACTCCTGTCTTCGAGGTCTTACCTCTGGCGTCTTGAGTAAAAGGTTGAGCGCATGATGCCGACATGGTGTATGTAATGTTTGATATCCTAATGGTAATCGAATACTGAGAGAGATGACTGCCTTTTCCCTTGCATGAACACGCGTTTGGCAGAATCCTCAGCGTCAAGCCAGCCGCTTGATGGCTTGTAGAATCAAGTCTCCCAGTTCCCTCGTCTTGGACAACTGTGGCATGTGACCTGCCTTCAGCTTGCAAGTCTTTGCCTCCGCTGCGAAAGCAGACGCCTCTTGAAGCTCGGCAGGCAGGATGAGGTCATCTTCGCAAATGATGAAGTCGACAGGCACGTCCTGCCAGCCGCAGTACTTGACCGACTTGCCCCAACCTTCAGCTGGATGGAAGGTGAGCTTGTCTGCCCAGAGCTTTGAATCGTCTGCGGACATGTCGTTGAAGAACGCGCCAGGGTCCCTGGCTTGCTGGGTACCCTTCTCGTTCTGTCATCGAGTCAGCTTTGTCCCTGATGATTTTTGCTTCTTTTCATACATCAATCTCCATGAAGGGAAGATGCTGGTGCTCGAACCCGACTGGCAGAAGCCCGGCAGTGAAAGCCACGATCTGCCTGACGCCTCCTCGTTTGGCCTCAGCTTCGTAAGTTGACTGCGACAGGCCTTTCATTGCCCCAGATCCCAGAAACCCCCCGGCGGAGTGCAGAACCAGAATGACTCCGTCGTTGCCTGACTTCTCGACGAAAGGTACCAGCTCGCTGCGGATGGCTTCCATGTCGTCTTCCATACTGAGCACATGGGGCTGTCTTTTGGAGGTCGTACCGCCGCTTACGATGGTGGTGACGTGAATGAACGGAAACCCCGCCTCTTTGAGGTATTTTACGAGAGGCGCGAAGGTATCGCGGCTTTCGTACAGGCCAGGGACGATGAAGATGCCCGGTGCCATTGTGGTATTATGTGCGACGGTTCGTGAGTTGAAGATGTTGATTGCAGGTCAGAGGTTTGCACTGGTAAACAAGCTGCGTTGTTTGCTGACCGTATCCGGACACATGTCTCACGTGAAGGGCGTAATCCTATAATGACGTGGTCACATGCGCAACAGACAGGATAATCAGCCACAAATCAGCCGCTGTTACCGAGTGATGAATGGCCGCTTCGTCCAACTTGAGGTCTTCACGATCACATCGAGAAACTCTGGCATCCGCAGCTTGTCGGCATCGAAAAAATTGCGCTCGACGTGCTTAGTAGGCGTCAAGATGACATTTCATGCGTACCGTGATTACATCTTTTGATTGCTATATATCATGCTTGTTACAGGCGTTGAGTCTGGAGAGCCGTACCATTGAGATCGGGACACGAGAGGCGTTGCGTGAAAATGTGATATTTCCAGTCACTATCCGTCCTACTTTTGAATTCGGTGCCATACAACTTGGTTGATGGAAATGAGCAAAAGACTCCTCTCAAAGCTCATCACCAATCATCTTCAGTCGAATAAGCCAGAAAACTCGGCAGTTAAACACTAATTATACCATGCTCAAAACATCGACCTTTAAGGAACACCAGTAAGTCTCCGAGCGGCCTTTTCCATCTCAGCCACTGCATTCCTCAAGTCCCGACATCTTTATACCTAGCTCCGCTGCATGATTGTGAAGAACTCCACCTCAAGCCCAGGTTTGCAAAGCCGATTTCAAAAGTTGGCGTCCTCCATTCAGTGGCACACGTGAATATGAGAAGAAACGCTTGATTGATGCCTTCGTTCGCTTCGCCATCTGGATGCTGGAAACCCACCAGTCTTCAGCCTCGCCCAACGCGACGTTTGCTTTGTCTACTGGGCTATCGACTTCGTCGCTTTCAGCTTGAAACACGGCTTGCGGACGAGCCCTCTGATATTACTGTCTTGGTTCGCGAATGTACCGAATTTGGTGTTGGATAGGTGTGGCGGTGCTTTTGAAGTTACGCCGGTTATTTTCTCTAGATTGAAGGTGACTTTGGACCTTAAACTAGTTGATATTGAGTCTGGGTAAGAATATTGGACTATCTCGCTATGGGGATGCGATATTAAGATATTGGAGTTTCAGGTAAGAGTAATAATACCTGATCATTCTAGTGCTCTGAGATTGTCCTTGACCTCCATATGTGCGGCTCGAGTGAAGCCCTCTCAGTTTTGACTAAAGTTCAGTTCAGTTGAAAATTGTTTGTGAAGCAGGTAATATATTATGTATTCCCTTGCGTGAGCGGAGATGTTCATCGATTAGTGAGCAGGATAACATATGCCTTGCTGACTGGCTACTCTTACCTTTATTTTTTAAGGAAGAGACTACTAGTTGCGATGTAGTATCTTGTTTGGAGTCAGAATTTCGAGGCGGACACAGATCGATTTCTCCGTTCGAGACAGACCGCCTTTCCGGAGCTGTGGTACAAGTCGCGTCAAGACATACAGATTATTAGTGGAAACAACTTTGCAGATTCCATCAAAATTCTCCCTGTGAATTCTCATGCAGAATCGGGCTTCGGTTATTGGGTTATGATACAGTTCTCATGGGTCTACGCGGGGATCAGCATCATCATCAGCGATAGCGATATACCGAGCGCCTCGAATGGTCGCAATCGGGCTCAGCTTCACCTCAGTATAACGAAACCTTGCCGGTTATGTCCCGGAAGTTTTGGTTTGTGACATCCGGTTCCCCGTAGCAAAGGGAGCAGATTCATAACAGGCTGTAGGTGAACATTGACACTATAAGTTCAGACCTCAACCCCATGATGCTGCTACTTTTGAACTGTCCATGGTGCCGATCGTCGGCTACAATAACTATACCTGTTCAACAATGTCATTGATGGTCCGGACCGCTACCCGGAGATAGAAGTGTACAAGACCACAAAGATATACGGCGTTGCGTACCAGAAGTAAGTTAACCACGAGGTGACAAATCTCCGGAACCTTGCTGACCCATATACAGCGGCACACCTGAGCCAGACACGAAGTGGGATAACTGCACTTATGCTGCCGATGAATAGTTGTACAGGGATAGTCTACACCCGACCGCTCTGACTCACGAGTTGCTGGCCAAGAGCGTCGCCGAGGCTTTGGCGTGAGTTGCTAAACGCTTCGAAAAGGCAGATGGTAGCACAGGGGATCCATTGTAGGAATGTACATAATTGGTTTTCTCACCATCAATCCTCGTCGTAGAAAACAAACGCTCTAACCTCGATGCTCACTCTCGGCTCGCCACCTCCCTCCGGCGTTTCAGGATCCTTGAAAGCGCAATGAGGCACTCGTCTTGGCACGCCAGGTTTAGTACTCGAGTCAACCTGCTTGAAGAAAAGAACATCGTCCGTCTGTTGCTGATCCTTAAAGTACCACTTGTGCGGCGAGTCCGTCGGCGGCCGTACCTCGACTGCCTCCGTATCGTGGTCAGGGAAGCGCACCGGCACGAAAACCAAGTCCGAGTCGGGGATCGACCGCGCGTCAGAAACGGAAAAGGGATCCCGCGTGATGGGGCGGATGGGCCGCCACATCTGCAGAGAACGCGAGTTAGCACCACTTCTGCTACGCTGAAACAAGAAGATGCGACTTACGTTGATGATTTGGTACCGCTTCTTCTTGAGAAGCTCCTCTGCCCTGTCACCTAGCCATCTCTGAGCCACGCCCTCGGCGGCTTTGAAGGACTGGTCCACGTGAACGCCGTATAGTGGCGCAGGTCCCTTGGGGCCTTCGCCGTCTTTCGGTCCCCGACGGATGATGTGCGTCAGGATGTGAATCTCAGACGGTTTGGGGCTTCGGATGGATTAGCGGAAGCTTAATACGTCTGATACACAGCCAGCATCAGACAAGTCGGCGCTTCAACTTACAGGTTGGCCGTTTCCGAAAGAACCTTCCAGCAAAGCTTCTCCATCTCAGGGTAGTTCACCCGCTTGATCTCCTCGTCGTCGTCCCAGTTCGTCATTTCACTTTCATGTTTCACGTAGCGAAATCCCTGGACCTCAAGACTGAACTCATCCTCTCGGCCTGTGACGTCGGTAATGGTGGTCGGTGTAGCAATCTTGGGCTGCGGCTTTCCTGGCGTCGGGCTAGCCATGAACCTTTAGCGTTGAGACATCTGAATGGGGGACCATGGACATCTCACCCTCCGATGATCATTGGCACCAGCGGCACGCCGGGGTCATCGAAGTAGTTGATGGTCGTCTGCACTTGTCGTCCCATTTCAGTCGTTGTGATTAGATGTGGGACTTGTGTGTTGGAGTCTAGGAGAGTCCACCCTCACTTCTACTGAAAGAAGAAGAGAGCGGAGGGGTTATGAATTGGTTCCTTTAGGTGCCTCGTTCTCAAGACGGTAGGGGCGCAGGCGGTTATCGCCCGTCGGCATTGCGAGTCAGATTCGTGGAGTGATAGCATGCCACGGACATGGCCACCCCGGTTTTCCCATATGAAACGCAGCAACAATGTCCAAAGTGACGCGATAAATACTTGATAGGCAGGCTGTCTGACGACAAGAGAGACGCGGCGTACACTGAAGCTGAGATGACTTTTTGGTCATCTCATCAGCAACGCCTTATGAGAGGTAGATCAGCTGCTAACTAAGCTACATCGCCAAGACAGACCCATCTTGCCGAGAGGGAGCAGAGGTCGTGAAAGCTCAGCATCTAATTACTCCAAGTCCCAACTTCGTCTGATCGGTCATCGTATTACACGTCTGATCGTGTCGATCTACGACGTTCTTGTGTACAAGTAAGAAGTTCGACTGCCGATGACTTCTCTCGCAAGGCACTCCCTGCCGGGGTATCACCCCGCCCTCGAGATCCCTCCGTCACCGGCCCTCCATTCGGCCCCTTCGCGTTGCAGCGAATGAGATTCTTCACTGCGATGCTTCTCCTAGGTAGACTACAGATGATGATCGTTCACCTAACTTGAAGGCAAATTAAGCACAAAGCGCACAAATGGGATGCCCCAAAGATCGTTCAGAACGACAGTAGACTTTCTGGCATTGGGGGCGACGGCTAGCTAGACTTCAAAAAGAAAAAGAAAATTAGGTTGAGTCTAGATCATCTGATTAAGATGTAGCTCTTAAAAACATTGGACAATCGCTTTAACCACAAGACCACCGTATGTACCCATTTGAGCTATTCACCAACAATAAACCGAAGCATCGGAAGCGACATGGCAGCACTGCTCGTTTGTAGAACCTTCACAAGCCTTCTTTCCGTCTGGTCGCAGGCAGACGTTTGGGCCATAGAAGGGTGTGCACTGGGAAACCGGTCAGTGGTTGGCTCGACAATAATTACACACGATCCCTGATGGCACATACATCAGCTATCTTTCGACAATCTTCAGGAGGCGCCTTGCAATACTGTGCCACTGAGACAGAAGCCACCATGGCCAAGGCAAAAAGCTTCGCAGTAGAAACCATGATTGAGTACGAAACCAGCTCAAGCTTGTCTGGAAGAGCTGAAGAGAGGGCTCGGCTGATGAGGAGAGTTGATGGCTAAGTTGAAAGAGACGGACTGGGTCCTATATAGTTAGGGGGCTCGCTTTTGAGTTCAACATCAACATCGTATGGTCATGGGTATCTGCATAGTTAGCTGGTGGGCTGGGTAGGGTGCGCACCCCCAGTACGTGTCTCGCACGGGCCACATGGGCCACACGTAGTGGGTCATTACAGCTGTGACTGAAAAAACGGCTGTAATGCCATAAATACTAAGTTAGTTCAAAAACTGGTAACGTCAGCATATTTTTCAGCTAATTCTACCCATTGGGCTGACAGTTTGTTAATTAATATAATAGTATGGTAGTAATATACTATACTTTATAGATTACTGTCGGTTACGCCATGCCGTAGGGCATGCGATAACCGTACGCGCTGCCACATACGTGGCGGCAATGCCCTCCACGCCCCACTGGCAACAGGTGCCAGCCACCCGTCGCCAGCCGTAGCCTCAGCGCGTGGCAATTGGTAAGCAATTGCCACGCTGTAGATCTAGAGCCTTACGTGGCCCACCCGTACGGCAAGATCACGTACGGCGTGCGATAAACTTATGTAAATGAGCATGTGATCGTATGTAACTGCATGTGACGCTTATGTTAATGGTTGTTATATGGGGCTGGGGGTGGCTGTAGCTTGAAGATATAGCTTTTTTATACGTATACGGGGGGCGGGTGCCAGTGCATTAACCGACTCCCGAGACTTGTGAAGCCGGCGGGTTTTTCCCTCGACTGATTTATGTGGAATTTGTGGTGAAACAGCTTCTGAGTGGGTACTTGATCCGGACAACGACGACGAGACAAATCTCTGATCAAATTACCCCTGACTCCCCTGTCTGATATATTCCCCCGAATAGAAACGACAATAGTCACAGTAATGAATTGGTAACGGGGAAGATTATTTCCTGCGCCCTCTAGGTACTGAGGGGCATAGTTCCTGCGGCAGAGCAGAAACAATCTCATCAATAGTCAGATCACATGTTTCGCCCCCGAAGCTGGAATTTAAGGCAATAGCGGTGTCCTCAAGATTTCTCTTGTCGAGGCAGAACGCAGACTTTGAGAAAAACGCTGGCATTCGACATCTTTAAAATCTACAAAGAGACAACAATCTTCTTTGCTGAGACACCCTTCATGAGTATTTCGAACCCTCCTTGAATAGCCTCCAGCCCTTTGCCTACGACATGTGGCTTTGGCGCCGCAACGAATATTTGTTGCTGCAAAGCATCCGGGAGAAAGTCCCTGTAAATAGCTGCGCCAATCTCACTCGCTATCACGTCGCTGCCCCAGATGAACTTTCGTCCAACACCCTTGAACATGCTCTTGAAGAAAACAATGAACGACTCCTGGGTAACGGCCCAGATAGCTGCCAGCAAGTCCGAAGCGCTAGATGGGGGCGCACCTTTTCCAGCAACACTGGCTTGAGCAACAAACTTCCGTCCCCCAACTGCCGCAACGATATCCACGCATGGAATCATAGATCCGGCTCCGACAGCGAGTGCGCCTGCTGACTCACGCTGCTCGAAGACTGCGATGATATCGCGAACGACAGTAGGGCTGCGATAATCGAAAACGTCTGTCGCGCCGAGACTCTTGAGGTAGCCAAAGTTCGTGGGCGAAGACGTGGCGATGACTTCGTAACCCGCCGCGACGGCGAGCTGGATCGCGTTGCAGCCGACACTGGTAGAACCGCCCCAGACTAGAAGTGTCTTGCCGTTTGGCTTGGAGTCGACGTTGGGAAGTTGTAGGTTGAGCATGTCTTCCATGAAGAGTCCGCACGCAGCCGTTGATGCCCCGAGCGGAATGACACATGCTTCTTCAAAGGTCATAGAATCCGGGATAGGACAAGCGAGCTTCGATCTTAGGACAACGTGTTCCTGAAAGCCGCACTCGGAGGGCTTGTTGCTACGCTTGTCGAGCCCGATAGCATGGCCCAGGACGCGGTCGCCGACGCTGAAGCGTTTGGCCACTGCGCCTGCGCCGACTTCGACTACTTCGCCGGCCACGTCGTTGCCGAGTACGCATGGGTACTTGACCCATCCGTAAAGAAGGTCTCCGGCTTCTTGCTTGAAGCAGTCGACGGGGTTGATGGCGACAGCGCGGGTTCGGATGACGATCTCGTCCTCGCCGGGCGGCGTGTAAGGTGCTGGTCTGATTTCGAGTGGCTTGACCTTTTTGGCGGTCAGCCAGGCCGCTCTGTTGTTTGGCATGGTTGTCGGTAAGAAGAAAGAAGAAATTGATAGAGAATGGGGTTCACAGTGCTCGTGTGCAGTCTGAACTCTGAGCGAGGTCTTCAGGTGGTTATGGGCTTACTCGGCTCGGAATATGAGATGTGAAGATGCCATAGTTCAAACTCACGCAGTAGGTTCTCCTCCGCACTTAAATACTTGAATCCAAACTGGGTACGTTCCCGAAACAGAACAAGAGACGCCGGGCTCTGGAGTTAAAGACATCATCAGCAAGAGAAAACCCTGTGGTGATGCCCCTTGGCCATTATCGCAACAAGCTTCAGGACCGATCTCGTGCTCAGGTTGTCGATGCTGTGAAACTGGCAGCGCAGGATGTATCCCAACTAGTTCTAGTGCCTGCTGACGCCTAACATCTGGCTCCGAAGGATTATCAGGGGGCTTCCACGCTAACCACGAGTCGCATTCTACTTCACGATGATTGGCGCATCAGATATGCATGTCATGAGCGTCATTCTGTGGGCTGGGGCTTCTGGATGAAAAGGGAAGGCTATAGCAAAACCATGAGCGGGAGTGGGACCGTTTCGATTCGAGGTTCACTATCTTCGAGACAAGTCTCGTCGTCTAGTCTCGTGGTCTTCTCAGTTCGTACGACATCCGATCTGGAACTTTGCCACTTGCATCATGCAGCTCAGCCCAACTATGTATTGCGTAGAAGATGGGTGGAACTCGTAAAACATAGCATCATCTTATTCCCTTACTTCTCGTGAAACCCAAATACTTGCGCAACTGCTGGTGATGCGATGCAACTACATGGTACGAACACTACATGGTACAAACACTCGACCGGAACGCAGTCGACGTGATTTCGTATCATCGTCAATACAGCACCACCAACTGTTAATCTACTACGAAAGGCTGCCATCGCCCGATGGCGATTAGTTGCCAAGTCGACCGGTGTGGTATCACGTGAAATCGGAGAGAACTGTTTCTTTTCAGCTGCCTGCATAATCCTCGCGTATTTGGGCGCTTACATTTGGCCGTGGTGCCCTCTTTTGTCATTTGCCATTCTCCCTTGAAGCAACGTAACGCCACGAGACTGTGTCCTTTGCATCAAAACCATCAGTTACCGGTCACGTCGAAGTCGCAATGGATAGTTCATCGCCTGTGCTGCCACAGCTGCCAATAGAGGTCATACAACTCATCGTCTCTTGCGTCTCGCAATCCACCAAACTCGCAGCTCGGCTTGTGAGCAGGTCCTTCTATGCGATGGTCACTCCCGAGGCATTCCGACAACTCCGCCTTGACAGCAAGAACTGCGATCGGTTCCGGAAAATCGCCTTGAATCCAGACCTGAGACGGCACGTTAGAGAAATTACTTGTGATGGAAAGTTCGACTTCCGGCGGATCGAACCTTCAACTACCACGGTGTCTGTCACCGAGCATTTTCTGGAGACCTTGCCTTACATCAGACACTTCACGGGACTCAAGATTTTGAACCTTGACTTCAAGAGGGGCTGGGACCATCCTATATCCGGCCAAGACAGTGGCGGGTTTCGAATTCGCTACGGCTTCAGGCACTGGGTGATGCTTGTTGCTTTCTATGCTGTGTTGGGAGTTCGCGGTATCGACGGCAAAGGAGGTAGCAGCAGCTTTTTGAACACGATGTCGGGTTCTCTTTACAAACTTACAGCCAGCCTCGGTATTTTGGGTGCAAAGTACTGGAGTTTCTTGCAAGAAGAACGGCCCCCGATTCGCCTCGAACAGCTCACCATTACAAACTTAGCCCGCGTTCACGAAGAAGACTTGGCAGCATCCGAGCATCAGTCTGAAGATGGACAACTATTGGACTACTCGATATGGCCAGCTTTCCAGCAAATGATGAGCCTTCCGAGCTTGAAGCATCTCAACCTGATGGTCTCACCGGACAACATCAAGTACGGCGACCGGCATGAGTATATCGAGCCACTCATGTATGAGCCCAGCAGTCAGTTTGACTTCATGGCCCGAGACATAGAGACATGGTTTATACCGTCCCTTGCTCGCAACCTGACCGTCTTATCCCTTTGTTACGACGAGCTCTGGGGTTACTACCCTCGTTTCGACCTTCGCAAGATTAACCCAGGGAATGGGCCAGACTCGGGCTTTCCGCAGCTGAAAGTGTTCTCACTGA
Organism: Colletotrichum lindemuthianum; assembly: GCA_001693025.2. Classification (NCBI taxonomy): domain Eukaryota; kingdom Fungi; phylum Ascomycota; class Sordariomycetes; order Glomerellales; family Glomerellaceae; genus Colletotrichum; species Colletotrichum lindemuthianum. The sequence continues at coordinate 57,947 of MASP02000263.1, read as the reverse complement.
TGAGATACTGTCTCAGCCATGAATGGCAGCCCGAATGGATTGCGTCTCTGGGTAATTGTGGCTTGGAAGAACTTTACCTTGACGAATGTGTGCTAGTGACACTGGTGTGGTGCTCAGTAGGCCCGGCGCCGGAGGGGATGAGCTACGACTACTTCGAAGATTCACAGGGACACCCGATTGCGGTCGCCACGCATGGCTATCTTCCTCATGCGTGGCGGGGAGGATACGAGCAGGACACCTGGGCGCCCTACTATGTCTCAAATCTCCGCTGGCACCAGTTCTTCGACCATTGGCGGAGTTCCATGCGCTCACTTAGGGTCTTCAAGATGGGATCGACAGACACGCACACGTTCTGGTCGAAAGTGAAGATGGCAACGCACTGGAGAACAAACGCCCCTCCGCGCACCGCCGCTCCTGCCGCGCACTTCTTCAGCCTGAACAAGAATGATATCCACCGTCGATTCCGCGACGAGGAGTTCCGACGAGGAATCCGCATGTCAGAGTTGGAGGTACCTTTTTACGTTCAGTTCTTCCCTGAGCCACTTGACGGGGCATTTCATGACGTACGTCCGTGGGCGTTCGGGCCGCCGCTCTCGCCGGAGCCCGGAACGGTGTCACGGAATGGAGAGGTTGGACAGGAGTTGCAGGAAAGAGATATGAAAGCTTTGGAAATGCTAAGAGAGGAGGTTAGGCAGCGACGTCTTGGTCTAATTTGACCAAGAGAGACTGCTTATTGGACAGTGGTTCACGGTACTTTGGCGTTGGGGAGTAGCACGACAGCCACTTGCGTTTGTATTGTATCAGGTTGTATAACCATTGCCATTCATTAGTTATAGATCCTTAAGATCTGAATCTTCGTGTTGATCTTTACCAGTCTCAGCTTTATATCAATTCTTCGAAGGCCGGAAATCTACGTCAGCCTTCGAGCACCCAGGTAAATCGTTCCTCGATATAATTTACACTATCGTCTCGGCGGTGTTGTACGTTGCCAATTTTCGACGACTCGTTTGCGCCTGGAATTACAACAGAAGCAAGAGCAAGGGACCGACTTCTTTCCTCATGTCATTGTGGTATAGCACGTCGTCTTTAAAGAAAATGACCTTTATATTGTTGGCTATCTCATATTTCGTCACGTAGACGAACCCATGAAGTTTCCAGAAACAACACACTCGGCGGCCGCGAAGCTGCCTTCCATCAGGTGGCTTGTCGAATATCTCATCCAACTTTGGCTATACACTTTGGCTATACACTTCGTCGAAACATCCAAAGTGAAGCTCCCATCTGAAGACGTCACTGAAGTTGAGCACCACCGTTGACGGGTTGTGCAAGCAAACTAAAACCCTAGGGGAATCAGCCAAAGAAACATTCACCCCTCTTACCAACGCTTGGCTGAAGGCACCCAGAACCATTGGGCCTCACGCAACTCCCTCCTGCCCCAGAAAGCCCCTTTCCTCGGCAACTGAGTTACCTGTCGCTTCTGGTTGTTTACTACCGGCAAGTCAAGATCCGACAAGTTTCCTATCTCTTACCTACACACGTAGAGCTGATACGTTTCGTTCCAGAGGCCTTCTCCGACTTTACCATCTACCCTTCATTTTTAAATCACGACGATCTATTTTCATCTTCAGTACAATCATAGAATCCAAATGCAGTAGCGCCGGTAAGCGTTGACACCCTTCTTGATGGCACCTGCCAAATGAGATTCCAAGACCACTCACTCACCTTTGCCATTCATGGTTTTCCTACCCAATTTTAGTTTCAACTGAGATTTTGAGATTGAGATTAGCAACGCCAGACGAGCTTACACAAGAATGGACTTGGAGTTAGTTCCTTCTCAGGAGCTAGTCGTCGCGCGGTTCTTGCCAGCCATTGTTCGCATCCAAGACTATTGCGAAGACGATGGCCCTGCCAAGGCCTGGCTGACACGCAATCAAACGGATGAGAAGGAGAGAACGCCGTGGGTCTTGAGAGTCTTCCCGCAGTATCGCGAAGAGATAAACAAAGAATTTCATCAGTCGCTCATCATTATGGACCGCGACAGGGACTATGGTTGCATCAACGGGATTCCTCTCATCCAAATCCGCAACAAAGTGAGCACAGTGGGCGGAGAGGAGCGCCCAACCGTTCTTTACCGCGCCATTCATGGGACGCACCCACATGGCGGCATCAAGTCCAGGCTAGGTCACGGCAGTGACCCAGTCTGGTTCCATCACCATCTCCGACGCCATCTACGCTGGCAAGCTCGCGAACCGAGTCCTTTCTTATCCGCGACCACCAGACGTCAAAAGGCGTATTCTGTGGCCCGCAAGTACCTGCGCCAGGGCTTTCCCGATGTTCGTGTCATCACTTTCAAGACGAGTGGCCCAGGCTGGGATCACAAGAGACAGCGGCTCTGGAACCCGAGGGACCTGGTCAAAATTCTAAGCCCGTCAGACGACCGTTGGTACTTGGACGACGAGTTCCTCATTGAGCATAGCATTCCCGAGCTCAGCATAGTCCGCACCGAGAGTTTCGCTGCCTATATGCCCCACAATGTCAGAAGGCCCAAGAGACTTCAGAAGATCTATGAGGAAACAAGCGGAGACAACGAAGAGACGGTCTTGAAACCCAGAAAGCGAAAGGCACCAAGGAAGCTCACTCCGAGTGAGAAGAAGCACCGGAAAGTGATGAAGCGGTACAAGCGTTTCAGGATTGGCCCGAAGATGAAGCCCAACGCGGCTTCTTGAACCATGTGGCCAATTTGACTGAGGGGGCTTGTTGCCAAGCAAGGTTTGGTATGCTGGGAAAATGGCTCTAAGTTTCGGGACAATTTGCGCTTTAAGGGGCATGATATGTATGTTTCAGCTCTTGGTTCCTAAAATCTTTCGAGGTTGCAATGGGTCGCAATCCGAAAAAGAAGGGACGCAGCCTTCACGATAGATAAGAATCGCAGGCGTACTGGTGCAAAACCTCTCATAAATACCCGCACAAGCACAAAGCGTTCCCCTTCTGATGTAGATACGACGCAGTTTTCTAAACCTGCGTCGAATATGACTTGAAAAGGCTTCTACCTAACAGCAAAGCAATACTTAGCGCTTGTGGTCGGCTGCAGCTTGTACGAATCACGGCCTCGCTTAACGACAGCGGCGTGATTCTTGTGTACCAGTCAAATCAACCTACTGTATCCGTAGGCCCATGTGTTTTGGGTAAATTGCGCTCTATATCTGATGACGATAGTCGTCCCATTTCTCATTTCTGACTCGCAATCATAGCGAGACGCCAGAAGTATTGAATATAAGTAAGTTCTTGGCACGATTTGTCGAAAAGTTTAATTAGTTGTGATGTCACGGACAATGATCCCGAAGCCGAGTTAGATACGTCCTCGGCCCCGTAGGAACAGGCAGCCTACGTATAAAGGGACGATATTGTCTCTACTGGCAACCTGCCTTGATGCGTTCGCCATCACTGTTTACCCGTCTATCGCTTTATTACACCTATCACAACATTCACTCACTAAGCTCGAGACCGCTATAATGCAGTTTTCCACCTTCTTTTCGATTATCCTGCCTCTGTTCATGGCCTCGCAAGTTGCTGCTGCGGTTGATGGGGCGTGCACGGTCTTACTGCAGACCCGCCGCTGACAGCAACGTACGTCGCAATGCCCACACAGTCTCGAGTGTCCCTCTAACAGTTGTCAGACGAGTCTCCGCCAGTGTAATTATCTTAGGGCTAGGTGTGAGACGAATTGCCCTCGCGAGGTACGTTTCCGATTGTGGCGCAATGAAATGCGTCTTGTCTGCAGTCTGGAGAATGACCGAGCAGCATGGTTGGCTGACGTTGATATCCTCAGTGCGGAGCAGGATTCTCGTTGCACACCGTCAACATTGGCGAGGGCAAGTGTTCGTGTTTCTGCCACAAGAAGTAACGTCCGCTGGAGTCGTTTATCGTAGGACTAGCCAGAATGAATGTAACCCAATTATCAGCTGATTACATGATGTAGTTTGCTTTTCCATTATCAAAGATGGGTCGAGTTTACTTCTGCATTAAGCTCGAAGGGACACCGACACACGCCTGCTGTCGGTGATAGAGCAGCTCAAAGGAGTACACTAATTACATTTATGACTGTCCAACTCGAACGTCGCAATTTTGAATAGCTGTGGCGCCTATGACGGCTCTATCTGAGCATTTGACAGCCTTGCGGCATGGTTCACTCTGACAGCATGTGCCATGCACTTGGAGTCATAACCGTTAGATGGCCCGGTCTGGTTTTAGTTTCCTCGGTTCCCTTCACCATTCAAGATATCACATCGTCTTCACTTCATACACTTTTTGACACCCCGTGAGTTCTTTACATTGAATTTTACGTCACAAGGATAGACATGGTACCTAACAATCTAGCTGTCAATCCATGTACGTAATTAGATAGACTTGGTAGGGATGGCTCCTTCATTTTTAGCATGCAGTTCAATGGATCAGTCGACGAGAAGTGACGGATGCTATTTGTCGTCTTGACAATGACGTGGGTGGAGGCTGCGTGTAAAGGGAACGTGGAGACGTACCGGCCTGCCAACTGACGCTATATGTTATTGCCACCGATGTGATTTGTGATAGAGAGCGGCGCGAGGATGAAAGCAGGTTGAAAGCTGCCGTAGACCTTCACGTTGAGCGTAATAGGCACGGCCTGCTGTTGTTTCGTGGCTTCAGCGCGACGTTGTGTGAACGATGACCAAGCAGGATCATAGGCACTGCAGGGACTTGAAGAAGACAATAATTGTGATGGCTGGTCGTAATGCGTTGTTCAAGGGGCGGCGGCCATGTGGTTGCAGTTCGCACTGCTGGATCCGTACTCGGCCAAGAAAAGTCAGAATGCGCTCATTCGCAGGTTATTAAAGCTGAGCAGGTCTCACCCGCTGGACTCCAAAAACAGAAAGGAACAGCACACAAGTCACGGATATTGTAAGCGCGTACGTATTGCCGCGTCACGCGGGAGTATCCGTCGGAAAAGTGGCCGGCGAATTGGAGATGTGGCCAAGAGCAAGGGTTGAATCAGAAACCCTTGGCGCTTAGGCGAAGTTGGTGCGAACGATGCTGGTGGGATTGTCGTCTTGAAGTAACCCTCGTGTCATGGACTCATGATGGACTCATGAAAAATCACAGTACCTGTCGTGCATAAAACACGTCGATAGACCCAGCAGTCCGAACCCGGTAGATGTAACTCGAGTGCGGTTGAAGTGGCGGTCAGACATTGCCTTTCCGGGCATATTGTCGCTTGGGCCGGACATGGATGGATTTGGAGATGTGACAGAATCATGTAGTCGATCCGACAGAGTGGTACGTCCGTAGCAGATGACAAGTATGCTGCTTTCCAACGTGAAATATGACTTCATCAGACGACAGGTTGAGTATGTGGCGAGCTCCGCCGAGCTCTTACGCGCAGGCATGGTGTAGCCTCAACTTCAGCCCGGGCAGAGAAATCGCCGAAAGCGCCGGAGCGTCGCCGTTGGCTTTGTCTCCCACATGATCGAGGCGCCGTGGCGGCCGCCTCGGGGCTCATGGGCTGAAGATGAGCGACACGAACTTCGGGCCCAGACCGAGTTGAGACCGACCCGCTTCGTACCGATGGAACGGACAGATAAGGGGACCAGATTGCCAGGGAATGTGGAAGTACCGTGACTGTGATGATCCACATGACGATCCATCCAAGGACCTCAAGTCATCGAATCAAATACGACATGAACCGGTGGCAATCTACTTGTAAGATACTCGATAAACAATAAGCCATACGTAGTAGAGCCAATCCCTTACCGCGGGGCTGTCTCCGCTGGAGAATATTGCAAGCCCCGCTCACATTCCTCAAGTCCCGAGGGTTGTTCATGTCGAGAGCAAGGAGATACCTCGTTTGCAAGGCATGGGACCACGACGGTGATTGCCACGCTACTGCAGAATTGGCAAGGTCAGCTTCCCATAGCCGTCATAGGCGAACCTCACCATTGGGTTCGCCCACCGAGAGGGTCCGTCCGACGGCTGGGTTTCGAGCCTACACTACTTTACTTTACCTTAGCCTCCCATGTATCACACCTTCACCCAAACACCATCCTCTACGGACGTAGGGGGACCAAGGGGACCTATCTCCTTAGCTCGGTCTTAGGTCCGGTTCTATTCCTCTTTCATGCTCAGGATCTGACAAGAGGCCGGAGCTCCAAGACTTGGGGTTACTCCTGATCATCAACACTGCTACTCTGTCCGAACGATGGAATGTGCGGCCACGACGAGGACGCCATCGTGCCAGACTCGGGTTGACTAGCGACCAGACCAGCCCAGACAGACCCTTCACACCACTTTTTGGCCACGTCAAAGGGCCGCCATCCCGTAGTCTCATCGTCTGTGCTAACCAGGAGTGGCCATATAACAGTACTTTGTAGTTAAACTCCCCGAGCCATAAGACTCCGCCGTTTCCCCATCGTCCCATCAGCGGCAATTTTTTAAACTTTCCCCCAACTCCAGACCTTTCATCTTTCTTTTCTTTTCTCCCTCTTGCGCGCGTGCCTTTCTTAGTTTATCCTTACGCTCGTGACTCTTGCGGCGTAGAAGGTGCGCGGTTACTGATCTCTTTTTCTCTTCTTCGTCGCCCTTCGCCGAGATTTCAACCCCCATGTGTCATTGACAACCTAGGACCCCGCAAAACGGGCACATCCAGAGTTCACAGTCGACAACCCTGTGCGCGCTGGGACATCATGCCGCTTAGAGTCGTCGTCGTCGGCGCTGGACCTGCGGGTCTGGCTACGGCACGATACCTGAAGTGGGCGCATCACTACTTTGCCATTGAGCCCATCGAACTTCGAGTCTTTGAGAAGGAGGATGATATCGGAGGGACCTTCAAGTACCGTGTCTATGAGGACGCAGAGGTATGTCTGTCAACAAGTTCAGAGCCGCGCTTGGTCGCTCTTTCCTACCTTGGAACCCTTCAATACCGTGGGGTTCGTGAAGCTGACCAGAGCTTCATAGCTCGTCTCGTCCAAGTATCTTACAGCCTTCTCCGACCACCGTTTACCTCGAGAGGCCCCTGACTACGTCCCACCGCCCTTGTACGTCGAGTATCTCAACGAATACTGCGATCGCTTCCAACTTCGACAACACATCGAGTGCTCGTCGCCCGTAACTCGGATTCACCGGACAGAGGAGGGAGGTCATCTCGTTACCGTAACCCGCCATGATGGAACGACGTTTGACTACGCCTGCGACGCTGTAGCCGTCTGCTCTGGCCTAAACGTCGAACCTCGCATCCCGCCCATCAAAGGTCTCGAGAGGATTCCAAAGGTGCTCCACTCTTCAGAGTTCAAGTCTCGCGATCAACTCCGCGACATCAAGAGCGAGAAGCCCACCGTCGTCATCGTGGGTACGGGAGAGACTGGACAGGACCTCGGACAGCTGGCCGTGACAACGGAAACCGTCAAGCACGTTGTCATGTGTCACCGCGATGGCTTCATCGTGGCGCCCAAGGTATGCCATGACACTGCAGAGACGGTAACGAGTACACAGAGCTGACTATAGCAGACTGCGCCATCCCCGACAATGTTTGGCATTTGGAAAGGGGGCAAAGAAAAGCCGGTAGACTGTTCCATCGCAAGCTTGTTCGACACTGCCTACGTACCTGCGAAACTGCAATCGAGCCAGTTTCTTTGGGACTTTTACAACGACCAAATCGACGTTACCTTTTCTCTCATCGGCGGCACGCTTGAAGGATGGGACCAGCTGATTGGCGGTATGCGTCGAGAGAGAATGCACATCGATCACTGTAAGACCCATCTCACCAGGAGGAAATCACGCCGCCTGCTGACAAGTCCATAGTCTTCCCAGCCAAGTCTACGCGAGCCGTGCCGTACATCTCAGCCCCTTGGCGGAAGCCTCTCTCGTGGAAGGAACGCATACGTCGATTCTTCTTCTACATCAAGGAGTTCGACGTCGATACTAGGGGGAGATACATTGACGTCGCTCCTTGGCCCGAGTACGTCGACGACGACGGGGTCATGCACTTCGTCGATAATGGTAGACCGGAGGCAGAGAAGATGAGGAAAATGGTGGTGAAGCCGGACGTCGTCCTCTTCGCTACGGGATACACCCGACGATTCCCTTTTCTCGACGAGAGCTACGGAACACCAGACTCGGCCGACGTGCGTGCCATCTACCACAGCAACGACGTTTCAGTAGGCTTCATTGGCTTCGTGAGGCCCAACCTTGGTATGCTGTGTAGTCCTCGTCGGATTGATAAACTTCAACTAACCTCGAAATAGGCGCAATACCTCCTCTCGCCGAAATGCAAACCCAGTTCTGGATCCTCCGACTCCTCCAATCCAAGTACCCCACCTCCGCCGGCCTGACGCCTCCCCGCGATAACATGCCCCTCGATCGCAACGCCCTGCCCGGTTACGATATCGACTGGAAGCTTCATCCTCGCTGCGGCCGAGATCCCTGGGCCGAGAAGCGCGGCGTCGACCACGAGAGCTACGTCTATCAACTTGCCCTCGACATCGGCTCGGCCCCGCGCATGAGCTACGTCTGGTCCAAGGGCTTCCGTGTCTTTTACACATGGGCCATGGGCAGCAACTTCAACTGCAAGTTCCGCCTCGTGGGGCCGTGGAAGAACGAGGACGAGTCGTTGAGCATCATGCGCGGGGAGCTCTTTGACATTGTCAAACAGCCTGGTGGTCTTTTGTACATGTTTGCGAATACCGTGATACCCATGATTTTATTCGGGACGATGAGCGTTGCGATCAACGCTTGGGAGTGGACCAAGAGTGTCCTCACTCCGTGGAGACGTCGGGAAGGACAAGTTCGGCTCTCTGATTGCTGAATAGCAAGCTTTCGGGTAGAATAGTAATGCAAATGGGTGGTAATGCTGAATGCCAGAAGCGATCCAGCCGACCTCGAAAAGTCTTGGTCCCTAGATGATCTTGTTTAAAGGACAGACGAGTCGATGAAGCCTCATCTCGTATTCTATGATTATTACAGGGAGAATCGTGGGTTTTCGGCAATTAGGCTTTTCGAATACTGCATGTGATCATGTGTGATTATGAACAAGAAAAATAGTGTTACTATACATCATGTAATATGCTAGGCTTCCCTTCTCCATACTTTTGCTCTTAACACTTAACTATATTTACTTATCAGGTATTTATTACTTTGTTTCTTGTTTCTTTTTTCTTGTCATCTTTCATATCTATTCCCTTCATTCTTATTATTAGTATGCCATATGATATATATTCTACGGTCGTTCTCGGATTCATGCCTACAACGCCAGCCAGCCCGCCTCCATATTTATTTGATTTCGCATTGCATATAGGAGAGTCCGATCCTCACACTTAGAACTGAACCAACCAGCGGGTCCCTTGTCCGTGTTCTATGCCTAAGGCGATCTTCCAGCGCGTCTCAGGAACCACTGGTCGTACGTTGTTGACGGATACCTGTTATCCGCCGGCCCAACTGCTTCCGCAGAACTCCCAGGCAGGCGAGCTAGCTTCTGGACAATGTTTCCGTCCAGGTCCGGGTCCGGAAAGCGGTAGTTGTAGACCGAAGAGTTGGCAGCAGGTACCTGACGAGGTCTGCAGGCGAACAGAAGCTGGTACATCTGATTATCTTGCCACTTGCCAAACGCTTTCGAGAGCGCAAAGTCAACATAGCGTCCGAACGGAACAAATTGGACCATCCTGCTGTAGATGTCTCCGTCTCCTGTGTTCCCCGCCTGAAGGATGGCCAGTTTCAACCTGTCCAACTCGCAGTAGAGATTGCCCTTGGGAACGATGAAGCCAGACTGATCGTGTTCGCCGACACATTCCAGCATCCACTTCAGGACGAGGTTAGACAGCACCTCGTTCGGCTTGATTGTCTGGCTGCTCCACGTCCAGGCGGGTAGAAGATTCTCAAGTCTCTTGGGCAGGATTCCCCTGACCGGTTTGAACCTTTGACGGCAAATGTCGTGGTGCGTCCCGGGAAACCAGCGCTCGGTGATGCCGTACGACGGCCCATACTCGGTATCGCGAGAGATCAAGCAGGGTCGGAAGGCTAATAGCCTGTCGTTGAGGGACACCGCGTGGTATACGTCCGACACGACGCTGGAGACGTGCTGGTCGTGAAACTTGGGCCAGTCGACACCAACACGACCAAACTCGGGAATGCCACGCTCGCCGACCGTATCAAAAAGTCCCATGAATCTGATGGGCGCCTCTGCAACCTCTCCATCTCCGATGAGAGGCCAACTGTAGTTCCTCCTGAATTGTCTCGAAGGCTCGGTTTTGGGCGCGCAGACTTCGGAAGGGTTTCGGTAGATTCGGTATACGTCCTGGCAGAGCTGGCGCGTCTTCTCTTCGTCGATTTCGCCGTCCGCTTGGTATAACGGCTTGACGATGCCGCAGTTGTTGATCATGGCCGCGACTGACCGGACGACAAAGGTCCCGCGTGAGGCGCCGAACATCCAGATTTCTGTTTCCTGCGGAGTGTATCCTCGGACGATGTACTCGTAGGCGTCTACGCATTGCTGCTCAATGTCTTGAATGTTTGGGCCGTGGAAGATGTAGCTGAGCGTTCGACGAGAGTTAGCACTTGAACTTGTAACGTCTAAAAGTCACTTGCGATGCAGACTCACTCCATGAAGGCGGTTCCCACGGGTACGCTGTTCACGTAATGGGCCTTTCCTGTTGGGTGCAGATGAGCGAGGTCATCGTCTCTTGGAAGACCATCGTGGCCCCATATCAGATTGGCCAGCAGACGGAGGTTGGAATCGGACCCTTCCTCTCGGCCGCTCCAGGAGCCGTCTGAGAGGATGATGAGTGGATTCTTCTGAGGACCTCGATAGGACATGATGGCGGCGCAAACAAGCAAGTAGGCAAGATCTCCGGCCAACAGTCACAGAGACCTCTTTCTGCTGGATTGCCTCTCCTAGATATTAAACAAGAACAGGCTCATTGGCATGCGCCGGGAATTGTGCGACTTGAACACAGCCTATCGGAAGCGGCCTTTGTGTTGGGGCATTGTTTTGCATTCCTTTGCCGAGTGGCTCGGGATGCTGAGACACCTTCGACCCCGGATTTTGGACTCGAATCTGGCATTCCAATCTCGGTTTTGTCCCAATAACACTTTTGTTGGAGGATGCAAACCCGCTGATGAAGGCAAACCACTATTGCGGACTCCCGACAGCAGCTCCTTGCTGCACGTGCGGTTAACATGTCAGGACGATATAACCAGCATAATACACAACTCTCGACAGTCAACCTGTCCCGGCTTGATGGATGTTGGCGTAATGAGCAGTAGCCTCTGTTTCGTCCGTAAAAGCGGTCATGTTCGTTCCATCCCTGGACACACCAGGGTAGTTTGTTTACATAGTTCAGAAAAGTTTAGTGTTGGAAGATTCAATACCGCCAGGGCAGTCTAGACTTGCATGGCGCTTCTCAGACGCGGATAACGAGGAATGTCTGGGTCCGTGTTCAGCATCTCCATGGAACGCAGACCGTACACTCGCAATTTCGCACCAAATTCGGCCTATGCCGTTGAACGTAGTGCGTTCCAGATTCAGAAACACAACATATTCGGCCCAACTGTCTAAGACACTGATGGCTGACGGTCAAAAATGAACGTGTAGTCCCTGTCGAACTAACTGACACTATGCAAACCGCCCTTTGGCTCTTGTCGTAGTTGGCCACAGCCCTAACAGTATACTCACGAGTAGTATTTCCAACGGCACCTCTCAGGCGGCCATGCGCAAGACCGATGCCACTGACACCGGGTCGTCGGCATTGCGGATCTTGGCCAACACTTGCCCTGAAGTATTGACACCGCTGGCCTCACCCAAAAACGCTTCGATCGTCTCTTCCGCGTCTCGGTGGACGAGTACACCTTTGTCATCAGAACGGACAACGTCGACCTCACAGAATTGAAGAACCGCGGGACAAAGGTCATCACTTGGCACGGATACCAGGACTCTCTGGTCTCCTGCAGTGGCACCGTCGACTACTATGAGCGCGTGTGAGCTTAGGATGCCGACGTCGCGGACTACTACCGCCTCTTAGGCTCTTCCTCCCCTCTGGAGTCAAGCACTGCGGTGACGGAAGTGGGTTCGAACCCAGCAACCACGTCTTCACGGCGTAAGGCTTGGGTTGAAAACGGCACTGTCCCGGAGACCTTGACATGTGAGGGCCCAGAGACGGCGAACTCAAGTAAAACGAGGTTGGCTAAGCTGTGCCTGTATCCCAAGGTGTTGACCTACGTTGGAACGACTCCGGATGCTTCGGCTTCATACACTTACCAATAGATGAGATGGCAGGAAGGGTTGCCAAAGCCAGCTTTTGAGCGCAGAGAAGATGAGGAATAATGAGCTAATGGGTTCAGATGTTGATCTCACGGCAAGTCATTGCGATCGCAACGCCCAAGTTAAGCCTCGTCCCTGATCGACTGCAAATTGGCAATGACTCTGACTGGGATCCAACATTGCAGCGAGACTGTGACAGGACTTGCTTAGTATTATACTATGAACATTTCCCGCAAATTCTGGGTTTCTCCTAGCATCTTTCGTGGAGTAGCGGATTGTGACCGACCTCGCACGACTCCACCGTTAGGACTTGAGCACTCACTAACGCCAGTTTGACAACCCAATCCGATATGGTGTAGTGGCCAACATGATGCCCTCTCATCACCGTGAGAGGTTAGGCATAGCCCCGAGTTCGATTCTCGGTTTCGGAACATTTTGCTTCTCAATATGACCTCATCCTTTTTGCTGTAACTGCACCACGTGACTCACGATGTTTAACGAGATGTTCATCGCCTTCTCCAACGCCTGCAAACTTTCACGATGCATTACGATAATGGGAGTGGGCGGCATAGGTGATACAGCAGTGCGTCTAACCAACAGAATTGACGAATAAGGCGTCCACATACCGTCATTCTGGTTCATTCAACAACATCCTGAAAATCATTCGTCACCCCTCGGACCTCGCCAGACTTCGAGGTGGAGACGGTCCGCTGCAGAACTTTATCCCCACCTGCAACTTGGTGACTTGGAAAGTTCCAGATTGGTAAGCGTTTCATGACCAAGCCGAAATGTTGATGATTATTGACGTCTCATCGAAGCTGACCTTTAACGTCATTTCCCCACCCCAGGTATATTTCATAGATAAAAGACAATTGTTGGCTCTGCAACTTCTTCAGCTGTATCAACGTCGACATCTGTTCAGAGTTCTCGTGAGATATTTCAGATACGGTCCTCACAATGACTAGCACGATGAAAGCTCTCGTCACTCAGGGCGACAAGACCGGCAAGGTCCAGGAGGCTAGTTGACGAAGCATATGACTCAATTGCAATATCTGCAGTATTCTAACAAGGTATCAGATCCCAGTCCCGAAGCCTGGTCCTGGCGAGATCCTCGTAAAGGTCCATTACGTAGCCCAGAACCCGACGGACTGGAAGTCCACCGCATCCATCAAGGAAGCCGGCCGCATCATCGGCTGCGACTTTTCCGGCACTGTCGCTGACGCCAACGATTCGTCCTTCAAGAAGGGTCAGCGCGTCGCCGGCTGGGTATTCGGGTGCAACGTCGACCCTCCGCGCGGTGCCTTCGCCGAGTATCTCGTCACCGAGAGCAGCCTGGTTTTCCCCGTGCCCGACAACGTCACCGACAGCCAGGCGTCCGTCGTCTCGCTCGCCGTCGCGACCGTCCTGCAGGCCCTCTTCCAGCGCTTGGCCCTGCCGTCTCCCACCAGCCCGGCGACGAGCCCCATCTCGCTCCTGGTGAATGGCGGCACCAGCAGTGTCGGGTTGTACGCCGTGCAGCTCGCGAAGAAGGCCGGACTGCGCGTCATCGCCACCGGCAGCAAGAAGAACCACGACTTGTTGAGGAGCCTGGGCGCCGACGTGACGGTGGACTACCGCGACGCGGACTGGATCGAGCAGGTCAAGAAGGCCGCCGACGACAACCTGCGGTACGCGTTTGACTGCATCAGCGAGGTTGACACGACCAAGGCCGTCGTGCAGACCATCTCTGCCAAGGGGGGGCACGTCATGTGCATCCTGCCTCGCAAGGCGGACGAGGTCGGCGCTCCGTCGCACGTCAAGGTCGAGAGCACGCTCGCGTACACCGTATTCGGCAAACCGCTGGAGTACGGCTCTTTTGATAACTTGAAAGGGGACAGATCTGGGGACAAGAAGTTCTGGGAGGACTACCTGAAGGAGGTGCCCAAGTGGCTAGAGAGCGGCGGGCTCAAGCCGAACCCGCAGAAGGAGTTTGGCGGCTTGGAGGATATTCCCAAGGGCTTCGAGTTGCAGGAAAAAGGTGGTGTGAGTGCTGAAAAGCTGGTGTATAAGATTGCTTAAACTGCTAGTAGTAGTGAGAGATGAATGATGTTACGATGAGCTCACGATGACCTGGCATAGAGGCTCTGTATGGTCTTGGGCACGGAGCCCCCTTTTCAAAGTCTCCCGGGTGATCATTCCTCGTAATGAGATGGGATTAGATATTATGTTTAGTCAAATGTGGGATCTAGCAATCAAGCGCAACACTTCTCCTCGATGTGAACTTCCTCTTAGCATATGTACGTGTACTGAACGCTGACACCACCATTGTCTTTGCAGCCTCCCTCATACGAGCTTCTGGATATGGTGTCGTCGCGGAACGCCGGAAACAGCACTGCATAAAATTCTGTCCGCAAAACAGCAGAATCATTCGGGGATTTGAAGTATGTAATTACCGCCGGGCCGTACTGAGGCGACGGCGAAACGCCCGCCGCCTTGCAGATGCTTCCAGCGGGGTTCGGGTAGTTGTTCGACATGACACAAAGCAAGCCAGCAAAGGCCGGTCTGTGTTAGTCCCGTTAAAACGTAAATAGACTGGAGTTTGGCAAAAGGTAAAGCCAATTGCCGCGGTGGGCGAGAACTCACGCGGTCTGCATCAAACCCAAAGCGAGGATGCTGGTAGACTTCATAGTTGACGATGGCGATGGTGCATTGGTGTGTCGTCAAGAGGTTGATCAGGAGAGAGGAACGTGGTTCAACAGATCAAATGGTACGAGACGAGAGCATGGCAAGTTATGTTCAGGCCGAGTAGGCAGACTGCCCCAGCGACACTCTGACTCAAGCTCAAGGAGGCCAGCGGCCAGGATAAGCACGACATGGGCTAGTTGATGGGGCTTTGAACTACAGCCTGCGGATGTTGTGTCCGACGAAATTTGATTATAACGAGGAGATTTGAGATTTGCCGGTAGGTCTTGTACAGTGTCTATCAGCAGCATTGTCAGGCGGGGTGGCTGTGACCTTCCGATCGTCTCATGTTGTCGCGAAATGATCGTCAGCTGTACACTATCGCGATGTCTGACATGAGGAGGTTGACCGTCAGTCACGAAACAGAACATTGGACCGTCTTCACACAGTCAGTCATCAGATACTATGCACATCAGTCCAAAGGTTTTCGTCAATCTTCTACCCGTCATCCTCGGTCTTTGAAAGCTGAATGTCACGCTTTACCAGCAGAGCCTGGTACCCTTCTCATGAGTCAGTGTAGCAGGCTTTTTTACCGACCATGCTGGTAGCCGGCGATTCATTAATTACAGTAGTCGGTAGAACGCTATGCCGTCTGTATCGTAATGAGATGAACCACTCGTACAGCTAACTTCAACTTGCAGTTGCGAGGTGGGGCATCAAAGAATCGAGTCGAACCGCAAGCGTGGAACAGCCGTTCCTTATTGCGCTCATACTAGGACAAATGCCGTGGCCTAAGTGAGCCCCTTGCCTGCAATGTTCTTTACCTATCCGAGTGTCCTATGACGGAGGAGCAGTAATCCTGGTCTATAAGTATAGGTCCGCAAGACGTCACCTGTGCAGATGACAGTAATCGGGTAGGCGCATTTCTTGGTAGCCATTGTGTTGGTATTACTTCAAATTTGTACCCTGGACGTGTTTCCACGATCATTCCTCTACAGGATGAGCTTTCACGACGAGGCGAGCAACGTTGGATCATCACTGGATGGTGGGAAGGGTGGAAATGTTGACCGCCTGACTGGCTCACCACGTGACACAGCCTACAGGGAACTCGACGAAATCTCCAAGTACGCGACTCTCGGCCTCGGCACTCTGACCACCAATTTGTTCTTAACATGGCCATGTGCAGACGTAAAAGCTCGTGGCGTAAAAGACGTCAAGATAATCATGCGGTGTCCCTCGGCAACAGTGGTTTCGCAGCAACATGAGGTCGTTCACGTCACAATTTGACGCCTGGTTCACCCTTTTCTACACGATCCTGAGCAATGGTCCAAGCCACTCCTTCTTGTATCCATTGAGTATGCAACACTGGTCAAATTCGTCTTCAATCACTTAATGTTATTCTGAAGCCTGGAGAGCGCAGTCACTGACCACAATGTTAGGACACTCACCTTAGAGACCAGCAATATCATTGAAGTCTTCGACGAACTGCCAACGACCTTCCGCATTCCATCAATAAGCTTCAATATCCCACCCCGTGTTCAAATTCCACCACTAAAAGAAGCTCAAGCTCCCCAAAGTAGCCGAAGCCTGAAGGTCCTGCCGTCCCGTGATCGTAGCACCGGAATAGAAGAGCCGCGTGACCCAAAAGCTCCAATTGCATCATCGCAACCCGAACCACGGGCCACCCTCCTCTTACAGTTCGTATGTGATGCCAGAGTAAGCATGTCGGCAAAGCTTCCCGCGAGATGGGAGGAAGACTCGCTAGCGTCGAACCCAATGTAAGCGCAACGGGTGCGACAGGCACGACTACACGTAGGCAAGGGCGCGACCGGGAGTCGTCGATGTGCCAATTTGACTCTCACTATCCGAAGACCCAGGAGGGTGGCAGATTTTCCTATGATTAACCTTCGATCGAATCATCTGAAGACGACGAAGCAGGGTGGTACGCCGCGGCGCGTATGTAAGGCGGCTGGCACCCGCCCCTTTCCTGTGTCGCCAAGACAGGTTCTTCGCATTTGTCGTGATCTGGGGGCTGGTGTTTCGTTTGGAAATCTCTGTACCGACCGACGGGATGCGCTTTCTTACAGTAGTGGGTGGCCGGCTTGGCAGCCCTCTGGCGTACGGCACGTGCCGACTTTGGTCTGACATTGACCGGCACGTCGTTCAAAGTTGACACGGATGGTGGTCTTGTCTTTGAGGTTAACAAGTAGGTCGTCGCGAAGCACTTACTTGGCGATAGCAGCGACGCTGACAGTGTGCAGATCGACCGGCGATGTCACCAGTCTCCTCTACAATGGCGTGCATTACCAGGAGCCCACCAAGAAGTCGCAGATCAACTCTGGCCTGGGCACATCGACCGTAACGGGCGAGACTATTGGTGACATGATCAAGATCACCGTCAAGGCCGCGTCCGCGCCGTTGACGCACTACTACGTGGCCAAGCCCAACGATCCGACAATATACATGGGGACGCACATCACGGACGAGGTCGATCCGGGCGAGCTGCGGTGGCTCGCGCGTCTCAGCATGTCAAAGGTGCCAAACGGTGTGCACGGCGATGTCGGTGACTCCAACGGATGCACGGCCTTTGAGGGTAAAGATACCTTCAGATGCTCCGACAACACCACAAGGTGTAAAATGTTGGAGGACTCAACTCCAAGGACGCTGCATATGCTTACCTTGTCCCAGGTACACATCGGATCGATTCATCGATGACCAGGTCCACGGCGTGACGGGCGATGTAAGTCGAAGATGGCCCTTCGTCCCGTAGAAGGCGACTGACGGGTTTGATAGGAAGTCGGTATCTGGATGATCATGCCCGGCACGGCATACGAACACTCTGCCGGCGGCCCTTTCATGAGAGACATCAACTCCAAGACAGACGTCGAGCAGGAGCTCTACTGGTACATGAACTCCAACCACGTCCGTACTGAGCCCTGGCGCTTCGGCTTGCTGGGCCCGTATGCTATGAGCTTCACGTGAGTCCACAGTGTTCCCTCTTCCCCCGCCGGCGGCATGATCTCATGCGCATTACAGATCTGGCTCCAAGCCATCCGCGGACCTCGACACGAGCTTCTTCGGCAAGCTTAGCATCGAGGGCTACGTTCCCGACAGCGGACGCGGCACCGTCTCCGGCTGCGCCACCGGTGTCGACGGGAAGTTCGAAACGGTCATCCACTGGTATAACTCGGACGCGCAGTACTGGACAAAGGCCTCGAGCGGCAAGTTCACCTCGCCGCCCATGCAGCCTGGTACGTACACGATGAAGCTCTACCGAGATGAGTTCCCCGTCGGACAGGAGACGGTCACTGTCACCGCCGGAGACAAGGTGACAAAGGATATCGCCTCGACGGAGAAGCAGCCATCGGTAATATGGCGCATCGGCGAGTTCGACGGTAAGCCGACAGAGCTCAAGAACGGCGACAAGATTGAGCGCATGCACCCCTCGGACGGTCGTATGGAGAGCTGGGGCGGTGACTACACGGTCGGCCAGTCGCAGGCCAAGGAGTTCCCGATGGCGCTCTTCGCCAAGGAGGGCGGCCTCGCGACAGTGAACTTCAACCTTACCGCGGACCAGCTGGACGGTGTCGTACTGAGGGTCGGGACAACGCTGTCATTCAAGGGGGGACGCCCAGATGCGAAGATCAACGCGTGGCAGGCGTCTGATCCCGGTGCTCCGGTGAGTTCACACAAGATCGAGACCGCCTTCTGTTTCGTGACCTGGAGGAAACCCTTTCGATTCTTCCATCAGCACGCACGACACTGGCGGTTGCACAGTGTCTGGTTGTCATGCAGACAAGTTTATTGCGGTTGGCCTGAGAGATGTTTGACGTGACGTATTGGTTGTGTGACGACGTGATCAGAGAAGTGCTTGCATGTCTTGTGAAATCAGAGCTTGCATTTGCTTACTCAGTGGTTGTGATGGGATGAGTCAGATGCTGGGAGAAAACTGTAGGTCGGGTTTTTCTCACTCCAGGTGCTGGTGTCGGAGAGATAGGACACATGAGACAAAATAGTGAATCGGCTTTTCCTCACTCAGCGAAGGTGTTGAGTGAGATGATGAATGAGAGAAAGTAGCGGGTTCGGGGAACCCCAATTTTCTCACTCATTGATGAGCGCAAACTGAGATAGGTCATGAGAGAAAGTAGTGGGACCCTCTATTACCATTTTCTCTCTCACTGATGAGTGCCAAGTGGGAGTGGGCATGAAAGGAAGTAGTGGGGCGGTTATGGGCTCCGTCAAGGGTCCGGTCTCCCTTACTTGCTTAGTCATTTTAGCTCCACCAAGATTTCTGGACAGCTTCGCGACTCCTTTTCCAGATCTGTCACCAAGTCGGCCGAAATCAATCATCGCGACGACTTCAGCCCCCAGTCACTCCTTTCACTCACGCCTGCTCTTCGCCACGAACAACCTTTCCGATATTCTTGTCTAGTAGGCTTTACGTACGACACAAACATGACCCGCGCCCAGCAGCAAATCTCCCTCGCGCTCCTCGTGAGCTCGGTACGACCCCTCCTCCCTGGCTTCCACGATTACCAAAGACGCCCAGCTAACCATGCCGACGCAGGTCTACCTCGCCCTTTTCCTCCAGCTCGTGCCTATACCCGCCAACATCCAGGAGCAGATTGTCCCCGTCGTATGTCGAATCCCAGTCTTCGAGAGGCGTCCCTCCAACCGCGACCGCGACCGTGAATACCTCGCTAACCACCAGCATACAGCTTCCCTTCTGGGTTCTCGTGTCGTTTGGCGCCTACCTCCTCGCTCGACTCGGATACAACGTCATGACCTTCAACGATGTGCCCGAGGCGCATAAGGAGCTTATCGCAGAGATTGAGGAGGCCAAGGCCGACCTGAGGAAGCGCGGCGTCGACGTGGATTAAGGGATGGAACAGTGCGGCGGCGAGTGTATGATGGTGGACCGACGCGAAAGTCGACGCGACACTGCGATGGACATGGCGTTTCGGCGGGCATAGCTCTGGTATACCACTTTCAATTGACGTGCGACGGTTACAATCGACTGGCCTCACGGACGTGATTCGCACACGAGACGGCAACAGAGGCTGGAAAAGCTGGTTATACTTGATCGCCCAACTGCAAGACCGAACTGCGACACAGAATATTTCCCTTTATTACTACGGCTGGACGAGGATGTCTTGTACGAGAACCCACCGCTTCTTGAACACGCGAACCCCAAAATTGAACCCCATTGCTGTCGTTGACCCAAGCGCTTCTCCCTTGTGGCTAAAGCATGCATCCCGTAGATGCCAGGCCAGGGAGCTTCAAGCAGTCCTGCATGAAGTCGTACTCTCTCCTCGTGTCGGCGGCAACGATGCACTACACGCAATGAGTAACCGAACATATAGCCCTCTTGATTTTTCTCGTTCGAAGGTCTTACCGCATTATCATCTGTGACGAACGTCAGCTCAGTGCCTTAAGCCGTCAGCGAAGGTGACTGCAACTCACGCATATACCCTTGGTCGGCACACGCCAGGGTGGTCCAATTGACATTGACACGCTCGTCAATGGGTTTCGCGTTGGGAGAGAGATCCTCTTCGGAACAGTAACATCTCTTCACAAAGACCTCCTGGGCCAACGACGTTGCCAAAACTAGTGCACTGAGATCTATGAGCAGTCTGGCATATCAGAGGGTTATAAGACGGCTCACATGGCGGTTATGATCGTTGTGGACGAAACCATCGTTGCTGTTGGTGTTGATGGCGTTAAGAAGGGACGGATACACGTTGGGAATTATAGGGTTGGAGAAATTGAAATGGACTCTGTCGATCAACGGCGACTCCACGAGACTGAAATGAATGGAAATATCATCTGACGTGTGAACTGACTGAGGTCACACTCCTTGCTAGGCTTTCGGGTATCTATCCTTGAGGAATACTCAGGCCACGGCTTGTCTGCCACCAGAGGCGAGTCATGTATTCCGGCCCAGCAGGGCTGGGCTGGTCTCAAGGTGGGATGAACCGGCTGCACTAAATGAAGTCAATGCAGCTGTACTGTCTACGGCTTCGACTTCATCCCCGGACCCCGGGGTTCTCTATCGATCTGCTAATTCGGCACAGCCTTTGCGGGAACTGTAATCATGACTCGGTGTCCCGTGAGACTGCCGATATTTATATCAGAAACGAGGGAGACCCAGAAGATGCAGCCAGGTAGGTCTTTATGGCCTAAGTGACGGATAAGACTATAGAGTATGAAGTATTTATAGTCTACTCGGAATCTCGGCGCCTACTGGTGCTACAACCATAGCCGCTACATCCTCGGCATCATGATCCTGAGTCATTCTTGATCCTTTTCACTGATTATTGAACACACTACGTGCTGTAATCGTACAGACACAGTCATTCATCCTTGCTCGAAACACTCTGTTGGCGCAAAGTCTCGGGGTCATTCGTCTCCACGCCCATGTAGTTCTCCGTCTCACCAACCTTTGACCAGGGCGCGAAAGCCTAGACACCCATCAATTAGCTGAGGAAAACATGACCGCCGCGACACGCAAAAGGACTCGACTCACGTTCTTGACGTCGTGCAGAGGCGCCGCAAGCTCGGGGAAGTGCCTGCACAGCACGTCCTTCATCGTGTTCTTCTGCACCCACTCCATGCCCTCGCGGGTGTAGACCTCGGGACACCAGCCGTCGCCGGCGAGGAAGCGGTCCGACTTGATGCGGCGGCTGGCCATGAGGATGAAGACGCGGAACGCCGTGTCGCTGAATCCGAAACCCTCGGGCAGCGGTTCGCTCAGCGAGCCCACGAGCAGGTCCACGGCCTCGACGTCGCCGCCGTAGACGTCCTCCAGGTCCGCGGCCAGCTCCTCGTCGCCGCCCGTGAGTTCCGCAAAGGTCTTGACGGCGGGCATGTGGAAGAGGCGGCGGAAGGCGTTGTAGCGCGGCACGCCGCGCTCGCGGTCGCGCAGGATGTCGATGGTGCCGAGGTCCAGGCGGCGGCCCTCTGGGAAGGTCTCGTCGCCGGGGATGACGAGGTCGCGCAGGAAGTTGGGCATGTTGCGCGCGCGGATGGCGCCTGGGTAGTTGACGCCAAAGGAGTAGAAGACGTCGGCGAAGTTGAGGCCCAGGCCGGAGTCCGAGCCGGAGTCGGAGTCGGTTTTGGCGTCAAAGGGTTTGCGAGCGGACTCAAAGACGACGTCCTTCATGGGGAGGGTGGACTCGTGCTTACCATTCTTGACGTTGAAGAAGGCGATGTTGTCCGGGATGAGAGGGTGCAGGCGATAGACGGAGACGAATTCCTCCGTGAGGCTGTAAGGTACGCCATCGTGGTTGACGTCGGACCCGGGGATGCCAGAGAGGACTTCGGACTTGTTGTCGCCGATGCGTCCAAAGACGTGCCATAGCTATACGTGCCGTGTGTTCAGCATCTTACTACTCGAGTGTGAAGAGGCTCAGCTTACCTTGTCGCCCAGCAAACCCCACCAGTTGGCGCTCATGCCGATTTGCAGAGCCGGATGCTGCAGGATGGCGGGCGTCCACTCGACGGTGTGAATCTTGGCCATGAGAGCAGCGTTGATGAGCCTGGCCGTATCGAAGATTTGATCGCTCGACCACGTGGGGTTGGAGATGTGAAGCTGCTTGGCGATGGCGTTGTGTTCCAGGGCGAACAGAGTGTGCAGGATCTCCAGTCCAATCCACCAGTTCTGACGGAAGCCGGTCAAAGGAATGCCGTCAGTTCCTCGAGGGAGAAACTCTTCGCCTCCGCTACTGGTGACCTTTAGCTGACCAGGAGCATTGTCTTCACAGCTCGCACGCAAAGCCAGCGTCTCCTCCTCGGTAGAGCCGTAGATCTGGGAAGCGTCCCACCAGTGAGTACACTGGTTCTCGTAGCCTGGCGACTCGAGGTCTGCCTTGTCGAGAACGGGAGCCTGCTTGGTGCGGGGGATTTCCATCTTCTTGCTAGGCCACCTGTCGCCCTTGCCAATTGGGACGTTGATGTGAGCTTCCTTCTTGTTGTCGAGGAAGTGCTGTGCCCACTCGTGAACCTGAAACTGGATCCAGGCCGCCGCCAGGAGGTTGACAATGGTGGCAGGCTGAAACTGACCCTCCGGTCTCGCGAGGATTCTCTCCGAGATGACTCTCGGGTTGGGGGTAAGAAGTTCTTCAGGGGAAGGCTGCTTCGCGTCGGCTCTGGGAACGTTGCGACCGAATCTCATGCCGACGCATCCCATCCTGGGCTGCTTCAAGTCATTGTACAGGCCATCTGAGTGTCTAGAGGCAATGAACTTGGTATCTTGCATGGGACATTCCTTCTTGGTACCCTGGAACTCCGGGGCAGGATAAGTATCGTGGAGGTTGTTGTCGCGAAGCTCATAGCGGAGGGCGAGAAGGTTGAAGGCGCTGATGTAGCCGGGGAGCTTATGCCATTCGATGAAGAGATTGACAATCTTCCAGAATCCGATATAGAGTGCTTTGAATACCGGCACAAGAGCTTCGAACAAGGCGACGATCAAGTTCTTCAATTTGGTGAAGAACCGTCTGGAGGTAGCGAGCGCTCCTTCAATGATTGGAGAAGCCATGATTGCAGCGGGTTTGGTCAGCTACGTGTAATGTTGGCCAGCTATGTGAATGAAAATATTTCAACAATGAAGATGAGACGATCAGGCATTTATATCAATGACCCCGAGCTGAATTACTTGCATATTCGTGAGGGGTTGACGTACAGTAAGATGATGATTAGTTCTCGGACGGGCTGCATCAACTCAGCCCGATTTACGAAGGTTCAAGTCAGGCCTCCCGAGCAAGCCACCACCGCACTCCAGCGAATCATTTTCGGTAACAGTATGGGCGTTACCGTGTCGTTTCTGCGTTCATTGTAGCCTACTGCCGTGTCGTGTTACGTGTTGTCAGCTTACTTGCATACATGCCTGTTCTGGGCTTGCAAATCATGTGTTCCCAGAGACGGGCGAGGCGTCGGAAAGGCGTTGACCCTCCTCTCCCGCTGCGGGATCTGTACCTTTTGAGCAAGCGGAAGGGTCAATTCACATGTGATATTTACAATTCAGCTGTTGCTACTCGCTGATTGTCGTTCTTCAAGCATCGGCGGCTCGTGGCTGGCTGTACCACGGCGGCTGAAGAGTCGAAAGGGTCGTCTTACTCTGACTAATGAAGCCAGGGTCACACGACTGGTGCATTCCCCAGCCACTAATTAGCAGAGGCAGACTTCAATTGCTAGTCTCCACGTCAGAGGCGAGGCTCACTTGGACTATCGTCCAGCGAGAAACTCTCACGGAGTCTGGATATTTGACCGAGACTATCAAAATTACACTAGTAACACGACGTTGCGATACAACAAAGCTTTTGACGCCTCTTGCCTGAAGACCTTTTCCCTGCAGCAATAGACGACTGCTGGGAATGGGAATCCCTCCTCTGGACCATCTCAACCGGAGACGACGAGCTCGGTCTGGATGGCTCGCGAATCGCCCTCAGCGGCTCATCAGCCGGCGGAAACTTCACCTCGGTCCTTTGCCAGAGAGCGACCCCCTGCTCTGATATCCCACCCATCAAATTGCAGCTTCTCTCAGTTCCCGTCGCAGATAATACCGCGGCCGTCGAGTCGTCGGATCCCGCGCACGCATCGTGGAAGGAAAACGAGTTCACTCCCGCTCCACCGTCGGAGAAGATGATACGTGGTACCTCCCAAAGAAGAAAGACTGGGCGCATCCGGAAGCGAGTCCTTTACTTTGGAAGGGTGACTGGAGTCTACTGCCTCCGGCTGTCATCGTTGTGGGCGAGCTGGACGTGTGGCGGAGCGAAGGAGAGGCGCTTGGTGAGAAACTCTCGGATGCTGGCGTTGCTGTTGATTTGCACGTCATGAAGGGCTGTCCGCATCCGTTTATTGCGATGGATGAAGCTTTAGAGGACGGAAGAAGAGCAATCACGTTGTTTGTTGACAAGATCGTGGAATTGCTCTGAGTAGCTCTAAAGCAAATGGGAATTCACGGTGTCATGAAGGAGGATCATCATCATCTCTTTGTTGTCAGCAGTCGGACGCCATACGAGCCACGTGCAGATTGGATGGGAGGAGCAACAGAGTTCTAGACGTCGATTTTTCAGGCAACTAAAATAAAAGCAACCATGTGCTCTCTTGTTTTGTGTTTCTCACAGTCGAGATGAATGATTACAACTGGGCTTTGGGCTTGGATACTGTGGGCTTGTCGCTTCATGACTTTGAGTTAGAATTATTTTTTACGAACTCTCTACGGTCCCTGAAATGGCTTACAGAATAGCTATACACTCAATCTCGACGTCTACGTTGAGCGGCAGAGTCTTTACGGCGACGCACCTTTCGCATCGTGTTAGAGGACGCCCCCAAAGATGCAAGGGAGCATAGCACTCACGTTCTTGAGGGCTTGATGTCGCCCCAGTATTGGCAGTAGATCTCGTTCATGGCGGCAAAGTCGTCCATGTTGGCAAGGAAGACGTTGACTTTGACGACCTTGTCAATGGTGGTGCCGGCTCCCTCGAGAACGGCAGCCAGGTTCTTGATGCATTGGTGCTGCGGTCTTGTTAGAGCCACTCAGGCGGAAGAGCCGAAGCCGCTGAAGTCAGCTTACGGTGTGAGCCTGGATGTCACCATCGATAATCTTCATGCTGACAGGGTCCATGGGGACGGCGCCGGAGCAGAAGACCAAGCCATTGGCGATGATGGCCTGGCTGTAGATGCCGGGGAGCGGCTTGGGGGCCTTATCGGTGAGAACCGGGGTCTTTGAAGACGACATTGCGTGGTATTGTCGACAAGGTGGTGTGAAGGTTGTTGCGACAGTGTGTATTGTGCAGGTTGTCGGGGATGATGATGTTCGAGCTAGCTGCAAAAAGAATATTGTTCAAACTCGTCACTCGGATGCCAGAAGTAGTGTGTCAATGAGAAATAGTCGACAGCTTGCTTGACAATGAAGTCTATTCTCAACTCTTGCATACTCGGCAACAAAGCCTCCGTTCTCGGAGCCCAGACAGTCCCCGCGGGGAGTTGGTGTGGAATCGTCCTATCAAACTCGGTTCCCCACACCTGGGTTGCACGATAGACCGACTGCTTCACACTGGGATACTCCGTACTACGTACGTATCCGTGCAGGTCGTTCTCATTGGTTCTAGGATCCTCGTACAGGTGGGTGTCACGGTGCGATACTGGACCAACAGCAACGAGTGATGGCGTCTCGCCTCATGTCGTGACCCCCGGTCCCCCACGAAATGGGCCTCAGCTCCCCACCGGTGATAGATGCCGGGTCTCACTGATAAACAATGGGTACTCTCCTCCTCCATGGGGAAGCTTAACGTTTAGGGGGAAACTTTTCCGGGGCTAAAGAGGTGTGAAGTGTGGGTGCAATTCACGCAGTTGAAGCTCGCTAATGCTGAGCTACGAGAGTATCTTTATATAACTGGTGGATGACTTATGGCTGACTGCGTCGGGCTGCCGTTCCCCAAACCGAATAGCCATTCAAAATGAAATACTGCCGCCCTCACTACACAAATGATCGGCGCTGAGCAAGCGGCAGATTGGCCGAGGACGAGGGTTGTTTCCGAGAAGAGAGCTCCGGCCGCAGATCGACCTAAGCATCCAAGACATGGGATGAAGACATCTTGGAAGGAGACCAGAGTGTCGGTCCACCGCTACTATCATTCTTATTTCTGACTGGCATGGAAAGGCTCACTTGTGTTGGACCCTACAGACGCCAGATAGCTCGACTCCAAGCTTGAACCAACCGCCTGAGACCAGAAACCTGGCCGAGGTGCGTTCCCTACGTGATAAGATACACCGTGAGGTGAAGCTGACAGGAAACTGATAAGCTACGGTAGTCACGCAGCCGAGACAGGTACTTGATGTTATGTTTGTCTTTCTCGGTGCCCTGCTCCATCCATCCAAACCGCTTTCTCCTCCATAGCAGAAGGTCGAGTTTTCGGAAACCATCGTTTTCTCTTTGACCCTAATCTGCGTCCAAGCAGCTGGATATTCGACATGGGCGAAGCCTTCGACAACAAAATCAGCCCAGCCGCCGATCCGGAGGGCTCGATCCGTGACGGATTCACAGACGGCCACGATGCTGAGAGCGACGCGTCCGGCGATGAGGTGCACGTCATCGACAAGTCAGCAGAGCGCAAGATCTGCCGCAAATTGGACTTCAGGTTGATGCCAGTGCTGGCCATCATGTGTATGGCTCCAAGTCTAGCAAACCCGCCCGGCTCGCTGACAGTCCTCATATCACATCAGACCTCTTCAACGCCCTCGATAAGGGCAACATCGGAAATGCCGAAACCGATGGCATGAGCACTGACCTGGGCTTCAAAGATGGCCAGTACAACCTCATTGTCAGCATCTTCTTCGTTCCCTTCGTCGCCGCCGCGCCCTTTGTGGCTCTGATCGGCAAGAAGTTCGGACCTGCCGTCATCCTCCCGATTCTCATGTTCACCTTTGGTAGCATGACGATGCTCATGGCCGCTGCGCAGAACTTCAGTGGTGTTTTCGCCCTGCGGTGGTTCTTGGGCATGGCGGAGTCGGCTTTCTTCCCGCTGGTCATCTACTACTTGACGACGTTCTACCGTCGCGGTGAACTGGCGCGTCGCCTGGCTGTGTTTTACGCTGCTTCCAATATTGTGAGTAAACACGACTTCATCTCGAGCTTCCTCGAACTTCCAGGCTGATACAGCTTAGGCCAACGCCTTCTCGGGACTTCTTGCTTTTGGCGTGTTACACATCACAAACACTAAGCTGTATCCATGGAGGTGGCTGTTCATCATCGAAGCCTCTGGCACCATCCTCTTCTCCGTCTTCGCTTTCTGGTATCTCCCCCGCAGCGCGGCCGAGGCCAAGTTCCTGTCGCCTGAGGAGAAGGCCCTGGCCCATCACCGCATCCGAGTCGATAGCTCATCTGTGGTCGGAGAGAAGATGAGCATCCGCGAGAGTGCCAAAGTCTTCAAGCACCCAGTTACTGTGAGTTTGTCCAACCCGCTAGACGTTTGCCACTTGAGCCAGCTTGTCTGACACATTGCAACACAGTTCGGCTTTCTTGCCATCGAGATCTGTCTTGGTGTTCCCCTCCAGAGCGTGTCCCTGTTCATGCCACAAATCATCCAACGTCTCGGCTACAGCACCATAAAGACGAACCTCTATACTGTGGCACCCAACGTGACGGGCGCAGTCATGCTGCTTGTCCTTGCTTTCCTCTCCGACTGGCGCCGACTGCGCTTCCCCTTCATTGCTCTGGGTTTCGCCCTCACATTCATCGGCTTCATCATATATGCTGCCATTGACGACGTCAAACAAGAAATCCGACTGGCGTACTACGCGTGCTTCATGATGACGTGGGGCACCTCGGCTCCCAGCGTGTTACTCTCGACCTGGTACAACAACAACGTCGTGAACGAGAACCAGCGTATGTCTTTGCCCCGCTCACAGAGTCAATGTCGTGCTGATACAAGATGCAGGTGTCCTTTTGACGTCCATCGGCGTCCCGTTGGCAAACCTCATGGGCCTCGTTAGCAGCAACATCTTCCGGAAGCCCGATGCGCCAAAGTACGCCCCGGCTTTGATCACGACTGCGGCATTTGGAGGGACTGGCATCATCTGCGTGCTTGCCCTGGGCGGCTTCATGATATGGGACAACAAGCGGAGGAACCAGGCTCAAGGCGTCAATTTGACGGCGAGCGATGTTTCAACCTCAAAGCTAGGAGATGGTCCCAGGAGCCCCAACTACAGGTGGTTTCTCTAAGAGGGCGTTTGCATTAGATCGAGCATTGTCCGTCCAGGAAGTATCAGACTTCCCATCCAGTCATTTGATTTGTATCTCATCGGTGCCTGTCTTGAAACTTTCAGATCCTGCCTCCTTGCCGTTTCAACGGCACAAGGTAAAAAGCATCTCACATCTTCAGAGAGCGGATCGGCGAATGTTTCGAGGTTGGGCGTGAAATGAACTGGGATGTGTGTATAGAAAATGATACTTCAATAATCTCAGATACATGGCATAGAAGATTACAACTCTGAGCCATAGAGACCATTGTTGATCTGCCTTGCCTGCCACCACCTCTGCTTTCCGGCACTCATTGGCTTGTGACCTTTGGTCAGTTACTTCCATGCAACGGTTGCTCCCGTCGCTCAGAATCATGTTCTTTGCCGTCGTCGCGTTACGTTCTGAAGCCCAACCCCGCAAGACGAGGACCCACGACAACACACCGAGGTTACTGATCGTGGAAGGACAACGGCTCTCGGCATGTTCTCTTCCTAAAAGTAACGTCACTGGAAGCATAAATGAAGCCTCGAGGGGTGGCCCCTAGCCCACTGAGTTCAGAAGATAAAGAGAAAGGTGCAGACTTCTCCCCTTTTCCCCTACTCCGTATCCTTCAACAAGAATCTAATCGAGCTCCTCGTTCATTTATATTCATCAACGCCATGGCTAAGCAGCCCACGACTTTCCAGAAACCCCGTGTGCGCCATTTCGCGCAACGCTTTCCCTCCCTTCGCATCTGCAATCTCACCATCCTCGTCCCGCTCATCGTTTACGGCCTCCATGTCTCCCGCACCTCCATTGACTGGCAGGCTCAGGCGACGCACCGCGTCCTCTCTGCTTACTTGAAACGCGGGCAGCTGGGCGTTGAGCTGTTTCCACCGCTATCGTACTTCCTCGACCCCCTATTTCCAGCTGGGGTTCTCCATCTCATCAGCTACGCTTCCCGCCACGTCCTGGTGCACATGATGTTTTCGCGGGGCTTCCAGGATCCCACACATCTCAAGCTGCCTCGACAAGGTTGGGGAGCGTTCCTCGTGTTCTACATTGACTCCCTGATCCAACGATGTGGATACACTACCCGGCAAGGCCCCTCGTCTCTCGCCGCATCGACGGCTATGGCTAGATGTCTGCTCCTCTACGCCGTCACGTCTCAAGGCACAAGCCACTTTGCTGATCATCTCATTGTCATCCTCGCTGGATGTCTGGGTTGCAATACCGTGGACTGGGTTCTCTGCTATGCTGTCGTCGTGGGCCGCTCCATCGCCTCCTTCATCTCTAGAATCCCACGTGCGTCGTCTCTCGGGCCACGACCACCGCTGTCTTTCTGGATTCAGATCGAATCGCGTATCATCTTGGCCCTCGTACGAGCTGTGATGTTACCGCCATTGGTCCTCATCATCATATACGCATCGCTCTTCCCCACCTCTGAGGTGGCGGCGGGAGGGAACTACAACCTGCACCATGCGGATGGCCCCCTGCGGCGCATTCTCAGTCATCGGGAACCGAACATTGCCGACCCTTCGGGTGCCACCAAGTACGGACTTGACTTCAATCGCCGTGCGGTGCGCAGACAGAAACCTCTCACTTTGTACGTTCCCGAAGCTGGATTCCTCTGGGGCGACACGCCTCCCAGCGAGGAGCTGCTGGCCCAAAAGAACATCACATTCGATGCAAACAGTGCAAACCTCTTCTTCAGTGACCCTTTCGACATGCGGTACACCTGGTTTCTCAAACAGGCAACTACCGCACAACCTCGCTCGGACAGGTTCGTGTATCTCAAGAACAACGTCGATCGGCGATACGGTATACCTCGGCACCGCCGAGAACTTGACGACATTCGACATCGGTAGCACGGATGTTTCCTTTTCCGTCAAACTCCACGACAAGCCATCCGAAGCGACAACGTGGAGAATCGACTGGGACGACGTCGAGGAAGCGTGTTTCCGCCTGTTCAACCCGCAAAAGGGCTGTTACATGGCCACGGATTACCGGACCTACGAAGCTGTGAGAATGGCGCACACGGAGGAGCCAGGCAGTATACTCGCCCACGGAGCCCAGTGTGCGCGCCTCGCCAGCAAAGACGCGTCCACTTTCTGGGTCATTGAAGGCAAGTTTCCCGTTTCCTACAACCGCTGAAGTACAGTTGTTGACATGAGAATAATAGACAGCTTCTTTGTCGGGTGGCAAGATACGCCTTCCAAGGTCAGGATAACGCAAACAGACTGGCTTGAGAATGTTCGAAACGGGTTGAGGGTGGCCAAGGCCCATCTCTCTCTTCTCTTGTCCTGGTGTCAGCGGTGCCAACTGCACGTGGAGTTCGCCCCGCTCGGCAGACCGCCTCCTTCGTATGATCATGGCGCGTTGGGTATCTGGTTCGAACGAGTAGTTCTTGGTTTGTTTCTCGGAATCGACTGCGTAATTAGGGTGGCCAACAAAAGGGGATGGGTCGATATCCGCGGAGCAGACGAAAGCTGGATGCTCGCATCCCTAGCCTTGGGACTCTGCTGGGGACACTTCCTGATGTACGGTGTCTTGGGACTCACGAGGCCGTATGGTGGCGACTTTGTACTGTTGTTTGCGCTCACTGGGCTTTTGAGAGGAGAGAATTACCTGGGAAGGATCATTCTTTGGTGATCTTCGGCGACAACAGCTGACTGCTGGAGGTTCCTGTACTCCCCGATCAATCAATCAAATGACATGAAGAGAGTGTTCTCTCTGTGGAGAAATCATCACATGCATGACTGCTTAGGGTGCCCCTACTCGAGCTCCGGTGTGATCATCGGATAAACTTCACTTCTTCCCGCGTTGGTGTTGTCAGTATCACGTGAATATCTGGGAAGGAGTTGCGACGGGGGCGCATCCCAGCGCGTAACAACTTACAAGAGCCGCAATAGCCTCGGGGATGTTGCGTGCAGCGAAATTGGATCCAGGTCCGAATTATTGAATGAATCAAATCCATCAAAACTGTTCGTTCGCAACTTCGCAGCAACACACAAGTGCCAGCTGCTCATGAAGGTCCAGATATTCACGTCACTCAGAGCCTCGCCCAAGGACACGAGCATCACGGTCGAGTAACACAGTGAATCTCGGCCACACATCTTCGTCCAACCTAACCATCGCCACTTCCGATGTTTGAATCACTCAACTGCCACCACACTCAGCCTGAGTCAGGCTTTCCCTACTTCCTGAGGGCAGTATAAAACCACTCCGACGGGAACCCACCTCGACGATCTACTCAAGTCACACAGCACAGCAAACATCATCAACGTGGCAAACCAAGCATCCAACCACTCAAAATGTCAAACTCCCCCGATGGAAGCGTCAACGAAAACGCCAACCCTCCCAATCTCAACGGCCAGGTTGTCCCCGTCGACAGACCATACAGCCCATCCGCGGCCACCGAGACCTCCTACACAGCCCCTGGTCCCAACTCAGGCACTCACACCCCAAACTCCAACCCTGACTTCAACCAAGCGCGTCCCAACTTCGGCCCTCGCCCAAATCCCGCCGCCGGCTCGATGCCATACGGGTCTTGGTACGACAACCGCTGGGGCGTCAACGACGCCGCTCCCAACCGCGCTTCGAACACCACCTTCCCCGAAGCGAACGGAAACTGGACACCCGGTCTCGCCATAGACTACATGACCTCACGTGCGCCCAATGGCAGAGACCGCAACGGGCCAGCCTACTGGCATTCGAACGCGCTTCGTCGCGGACACACACAGGGCCCGACGTACAATGACCTTCCCGGTGGCACGGGTCCCGTGGGCGGCGCATGGCCTAACGCAAACGACGGGGCTAGGGTTAATGGACCGCGAGAATACGGCGGGAACTGGCCTGGTGTAAGGTTGGGTGGTCAGGGCGGAACGCCAGCTTCCTACTATGGGTACGCCGACGGTCATCAGGATGGTAACGGCTTTGATGGAGCAAACCGACGCTATGGCGAAAACAATGGCGGACAAGGTGGTTACTGGGGACAGGGTAATGGGGCAAATGATTATCCCAGCAGAGGGCAATGATCCGTCTTCGCTGCACGCACGCAGACGTACTTCTGTATTTGTTCCAACGGCTCGGTGATAATGCAAGCGAGCCGTGCAAGAAAATTTACATAGAGCATAAGCCAACATCAAAACTCCCATGGTATTTCAACTCAGGACGACACGTCTCCAGCCAACAGCGCCACCACAGTCCGCACAGCCGTCATGGGACCTTCGCTACCCTGAACAAGTCTTTCAAAAACCTTGGAGGCCGCTGCCAGCGACCCGCGGTCGTCTCCTTGACGCCCTATGACGAGTTAGTATGGTGCAATCTCGAAACAACT
Source organism: Colletotrichum lindemuthianum (assembly GCA_001693025.2). Classification (NCBI taxonomy): domain Eukaryota; kingdom Fungi; phylum Ascomycota; class Sordariomycetes; order Glomerellales; family Glomerellaceae; genus Colletotrichum; species Colletotrichum lindemuthianum. The sequence continues at coordinate 24,950 of MASP02000263.1, read as the reverse complement.
ACTAGGGAAACTCACAACGACCAGGCATGCCAATCATCAAGCCGACCTTGCTTTGCGCCTCGCCGGTCCAGTCGAAGTCGATTCTCCAGTGAATCCTCAAGCATGAGATTGCCTCGTCAACTGCGTCAGGGATGGGTATTTCGTACGTCGTACGCCCAAAGTGAGGGAGCAGGACTGAGCGTGACTGATTCTCAGATCGGTCCTTGTCTCCACTGATGCCGTCGGTCTCCTGACTCTGTGTGTCGTCATCATCCTTTCTCCTGCGCTTCTTCCGCCTCGTTCTGATCTTGGCGACACTCTGTATCAACTTGTCCTTGTCTCCGAGCTCGCTGTCCAGTAGGTGCCAGACATGGGCGCGTTCCACGGCGATGCGGTACCACTCGGCCATTGCCCAGGTCATGATGCTCACGTTGCGCCTCATGTGGATGTTGGAGTCGTCGTTGGTGACCTTCTTGATGAAGGGTCCGAGCTCGACAGCGGCAGCAGGGTCAAGACGAGGCACAGTAAGCTCTGTAATTTGGAGCTTCTCCGTGTCAACAGTCATGTCGATCTTGGCCATGAACAAGCCGGCTGGCTGCGAAGATCTGATGACGATGTTGTGTTTTCGCATTAGAGGAGTATCGGCATCCTCCCGAGACGGCATGTGCGTAGTGCCGGAGAGCTCGAATGGTGTGAATGCTTGCAGGTAGGGTAGCTCCTCAGAGGCCGTCATTTTGATGGGATGGTGCGAAACCGGGGCGGGAAGGTCCTCCCCTTGTTGCTTTGGCATGAACAGCTGGGTGTTGCCAAGAGAGGCAAAGGACAGCCACGATGCAGGGTTCATGGCTAGGTCGAACCAGTCCTCGGCCGCGTCCTTCCGAACCTCCTTCTCAGGCTGCACAAGATGGCGTCGGAGCAGGTCAAAGAGAGGGGTCCGACGCGACGTAGGTATCGACGCTTCATCACCCGACTTAAGGGATTGCATCCGCCGCATGCGTTCGTTCTCCTCTGTTGCAAGTTCGAGATCGGTCTCGAGTTTCGCGATTTCCGCTTGTAATGCGTCTCTCGTCCACTTCAACTCAGCATTCGGGTCTGGTTCTGGTATCTTGCGGGCCTCATGTGTTCCTCCCGGGCCCGTTTTCGATCGGGGTTTTCTGGCCGCTTTGATAGGGCTCTGCTCTCTCGAAGCCGCAGCCTTTCCTTTCTTAGACGGTCCCTTAGGTTGTGAAGAGAAGTCGGACGGGCGGAGGGGGGGCTGCTTCAGCGGTGAACCTTTGATCAGCGGTGGTGAGCCCTTGGGTTGTGAACTCTTGGATGGCGATGATCTATGGCGTCTTCGCCTCGAGGGGGTATCATGGATGCCCGTAGGTGGCGTCGTGACCACAGGATCGGGCCTCCCTTGCTGCGTAGGAGTCGGAGGAAGCTCAGGCTCTTCCTCTTCGGGCCCGGGTTCAGGACCAGCAGGTGCTGGCCTCGAGGTAGCACCTGGCGGGGGTGTCCGGTTCAGGCGACGACCTGCGAATGGATTAAAGTCCTCGTCATCGTCTGGTTCGGGTTCGGGAAGCGGTCGGGGGTCGGGCCTTCCGGATGACCGGCGTGGTCTTGACGCCAGTGTGCCGCCAAGCCTAGAACCTGGGAGTCGTCGAGCTGGTGAGCCGAGAGGTGATTCAGCTGATGGTTGGGTAAAGAGGCTCCCTCTAGGACGCGCTGGCTTGCGTTCGAGCGATCTTCCAGTCGAGTCTTGGCTCTGAGGCTGACTTTGGGTGGATGCCGGCTGGCTCGCATTGTCTGGAGTAGGTTGCGTAGGCTGGCGGTCGTTCTTGAAGGGGCTGAGACTTTGTCTTCGCAATATGTCCGGATTGGTGCGGGAAAGACTCGCTCTCGTAGGTGATGCGAAAGAAGATCGTTGGGGGACAGGAATCAAGCTTCGCGGCGGAGGGGGTTCGGGAGGAGTTGTCGACTGGTTGTTATCGCTGTCGTCCTGGTTGCTGAGCCGCGGCGACGTCCTCCGCCGCTTTGGAGCGGCCTCTTCCATGGTTTAGACGCGTCGATTGAATTTATCGCCGCATATCGACGTCAAATGATGGTACCGGAGTGGCGAGGGACGACCTCGGTAGGGCCGCGTCGGTTGTGGCAAGTTGCTGTACTCGAGAAATGGGAGGCGCGCGTTCAGATCTACCGTTGTTGTGTTGTGCACTTTCACTTCGCGCCCACCAATGATGCGACCACACCGCTTACTTAATTGGGGCAGCAAAGTAAACACCAGAAACGGCGTCAAAGCTCCCATACTTGCATAACCGTTGTAAAGCGGGAGCTCTCCATTACCTCAAAGACCGCTTCTATCTCTAATCAACTGCTACTGATACTAGTATACAGCCCCTATGAAGCATTCCATATGCGTAATGAGTAACTCATGGGTTTTTCTCCCAATCTTACCATAGCTCCTTCCGCACCAATCTCTTATCGACAAGTCGTGCTTCACCGAGCTTACCGAGAGTGTCACACGTGATTGCTGACTTACATAAGCGCAATCCTTGCCAATGACGTCCGAGGCTATTCCTATGAATGACCGCATTCCTGCTGCCCTGGTCGTTTCTTTTCCCCTTCCGGCCTGCAGTGATCGCAATCGTGCCTCACTCAGCCGGCCAGGTCCAATTTCAGCTCTTCGCCTTTCAACACATCGAATTAGACCACCTGTAACCTACAACGCCAATATGTCTGCTACCGCGAGACTCCTCCCCCGTCTGCGGCCTCTGGCTCCTCGTCTCGCCCGGCCTGCTCGGAATGCCTTCATCACGAGCCAGGCCCAGACCCCTCCCGATCCGATCGAGCCATCCAAGACCCAGTCCCACCCCTTGGGTGCGTACTACGAGTCCATTTTAACGGAGCCCCAACCAATTCCCGACGAGAAGTCCGAGGAGCCTCCCTCCTCCTCCGCCGCGAAGCAGGAGCAGCAAGGCCGTAAGACCTCGCCCCTGACCCCAGCCCACCCGGAACCCTTTGCTGAAGCCCAATATGCACAGCCGGTGCCGACGCCACCGCCTAGTACCGCGGCCGAGAAGGCCGCCATCGTCTTTGGTTCCGCCCTGGCCGGTCCCGCCCAGCGCAAGCAGCGTCTCGAGGAGCTCCGCCGTAGAAGCACCACCATCGCCGGCGTGCTCATCCCGCCACGGCCCGAAGAGCCCGACAATTGTTGCATGAGCGGCTGCGTGAACTGTGTGTGGGAACGGTTCAGGGAGGAGATGGAAGACTGGTCGGCCGCTAACGCCGAAGCGCAGTTGAAGTTGAGAGACCAGAGGGCGAGCGAGGGCCAGCCCGAGGATTTGGCGAGCATGGACGACGACGGCGGCGGCTCCGAGACGAACTGGGTGCCTAAGGACCCCAACATCGCCAAGAACTTGTGGGACGAGAAACTGTTTGGGGATATTCCGGTGGGCATCCGCGAGTTCATGAAGACAGAGAAGAAGCTCAAGACCATACACGAGAAGGATGGAACGGTGGGCGGCTAAGGAGCCACGGTACTTGGCCTCGCGGTTTCTTTCTATTGTTTCATAGCCTGCCGGAGTTGGTCTCACAATCATCCATCAGGGAGCTTATAGACGTGTTTAAATACCAGCTCTCTTCGCGTTATGTTGCAGATGTTGCCTTATTGTACATCACTAGATCCTTCTTCCTCTTCAACCCCAGTTGTTTTCAAACTGAGACTTTACACTTCAGGCCCTTGTTTAATGGTCTCAGAAGCTATCGAGGACCATATACCTCTGGGGCGAAGTGTCACGCCATAAAGGATACTGATCTAGCTATATTGACTCAAGTCCCCAACATCTAATTCATTTCTAACGAATTCATTTATTAGAATGTCGAGCTAGATTGATTACAATCTTTCGCAAAGGCTGAGGCTCTGAATATGTTAGGGTATCTAACTGGTGCTAGTGAATATCTGCGATCATATAGAATAATATAAACCATTAATCCTTGTAATATATCCTTGAAGACTTACCTCACAGCTACCAATAAATAGTTTGCTAGTACTTATCTATAATAAAGATCTTGATTTGCAAGTTTAAAGGCAGTTCGATTGAGGCTACACTATTCAGCTATTTACCATTTGTAGTTACTGTTAAGTACGCCTAGGTTACAGATCTTACTTCTATTAAAGCTATTTACAGTAGAAGAAGGCTACACATACAATTGATTCTTGGAAATAAACCTCAAAGATCCTGACACAAGGGAAAACTGGCTCTTATTTTTGGAAAATATCTGCTGTGACTTCTCTGTAGATACGTCATGGGCATGAGCTGTAAACCCTCGTCGAACTACTCTCAACTTCAATGTCATCTCGAACCTCATCAGGCATTCATAAACACGCTACCTGGATTCCTTGCAGAGCAACTACAATGAGTTTTCCTGCAGCACTTGAACGAAGTCAGGGTCATTTGAGTTCATGGATATGCCCAGCAGTTACATGGGGTTGTGAACTTAGTGAGCATTTGTCATTCACACACACCTTGAGCCAATTTGCCAGCAGGCTGCGTACGTGTGTGTGGTGCTTATGAATACACAGTCTTTGATATGCTGCAAAGGCTGTTTACTTAAGTAAGAGCTTTGATCTATGTAAGCTATCTTTACACATCTTCTTCGGACAGGAAACCAGGAAGGCTTCTTTATCATAATAACAAGCGTAGGCGTCGACGGGCCAGCGACTAGCACAGGCTAACTTCTGTCTCGCTGACATACAACAAGCAACGATCCAGCCCTTGAGTCTATCACAACCTCACGATGCTTAGGGCAAAGTCATGGCTGAGCAACGACTAAGCAGCTCCCACAACCCTAATGATGATTATCCATGACACTACACCAGCTGTTCGTTTTGGCCCTGAAGAACTTTCGTTTCGTTTCGTTTTGTTTTCCATCTCTCTCTTGGCTACCACGAACACTGCCACCCCCCATCCCCAAATACACCCACTCTCATCTCTCAACCATCACCAACTACACCAGCCAGCCATTACACGCCAGTCAACATGAAACTATGGCGCCTCGACGAGGACCGCGTCCTCCGAGAGTCCTCAAATCATCAGCTCGAGAAGGAGTACAGCGAACGCATTCTTCTGTGCAACGCCTTCGAGAAGTGGCATGTCGACCTTCCCCACGAGATGCACATGTTCATCACGCGCTCTTTGCCGGGTCCTCGTCGCTTTTGGCAGCTCCCTACTACTGCAAAGTACTACAAGTATCTCCGACCTGCTGATTATACCATTAACACCGCGTCTACGTCGTCCGCGTCCACGACGTCGCCCGGTACGCAGCAAATCAGCTTCATCCTCGAGACCCGCCTTTGCTCCAGGCCCAGGCTCATCCACCCCCCCATTCGTGGCGCGATCATCATGGATCACGTCTTGCCCCTGAGCCGCAACTGGGTTGACAGAATATTCGACGACTACCTCACACCCGCCGCGCGCGTCCAAGCTCACCAGCGTCCAGAGAACTACGAGATACACCCTCGAGTCTTACTCGGCATGGAGATGACACCCGAAGTCAGAGACCGATTGGCCGAAAGCCCCAGCCTTACTGGTCGCGTCGTCTACCTCGACCAGTGCATCCAAACCCTCGGCTTGGCCGCCGTCAAGCACTTGGCGCGTCAGATTGGCATCACTTACGCCATCATCAACTTCGAGCTCCTCCACAGCGCCAGAACTCTCGAGTTCCGCTTGTACCACGATCCTGACACCAACCGGCCCCGTCTCTGGGTCAGCAGCCACGACTTGTACCCCATCACCGACGCGCCGCTGGAGATGGACAACGGAACAATTCGTACCACTCAGGTCGCCGAGCCCATGTTCCTCAACCCGGCTACTCCGATGCCAGTCGTTGGAGACGACGATGTCTTTAACGAGTACATGGACGCGTACGTATTGGCCAGTGTTGTCATTATCGACAAGAAGAAGAGCGATTATCCTGCTCTGAATACTGCGTATCATGCGCTGTGGGAGGCTATCATGGAAGACGCGGAGATGAGAGTGGCCGAAGCAGTTGATGAATACAACGAGATGGTTGACAGGAACACTTAAGGAAGGACGGAGGATAAGGGAAACCACGGAAGACGGAGGTATGCGGAAGTAGTAAACTTGGTAGCAATGAGATTGTGTGACGCGGTCAGTGCGAGTCGTAAACAAGAGTGCAAGTTTGACTCCGCAAAAAAGAACGTAAATGAGATGATCTAATAGACCAAAGGCGCTTGAGCAGCTAACTGAATATGTTGTGATGGGGCTACCTAACGGGATTGTGGCATTTATCAGATCGTGGCTGTTGCTATCTCTCACACTAGGCGGCGAGCAAGTTATTCTTGGCCTGAAGCCGTGGTTGGAAGTTGAGCTCGCTGCGGCTCCTCTGCTTGGTACGAGTCTGGGGCTAGGTGGTTGGACCCAGAACGTGTTTTCTGCAGGGGAATGCCGGCAGATCGACAGCAGTGGTTGAACACACTCGTATGCGAACTTGGATGTTTGTCCGGCCTACATTGGACGGTCGGAGATGGTAAATGGGAAAGGGGTGTCATGCTGCCGGGTTGCAGACGTACATCGAGAAGCGAACGTGCTACTAATTTGGATAATTTACGCAGAACTGCCCATACATACGACGATTACACCAACAATCGGCCAAAGAAGGCGAATTGGCTTCGAACGTGACGACTACGTGGCTACTCCCCAGCTTGGGAAACTACCCACTGGTGTCTGGCCAGTGGTCGGCTGTTATCCCAAGGACAGTCCTTGGCAAACCCAAATAGTAGGGCTTGGAGATTGGTCTGTTTCAATGTCTCCCGAGTCCCGGAGTGGTATCATGGTATCATGATTTGTCGAACTGAAATAAGGCGCGATGGCAGCGGGTGCGATCCCGACCTTCGGTGGTTACACGAGTGACCCACCAGTCCCTGACCATTTGTAATCTACTCCAACCTCATTCCAATTCAGTCTGAGACGGTCAGTAGACTGGCCGCTGACCAAAATTTTCTCTCAAACGAAAAGTGCTACGAAGTTATTTACCAAGCAGCACAGGGTAGATGGCCCGCGGGGGGCCAGTAACATGCGCAGCATCAACGATGGCGCCAGTGGGTCAAACACTTAATGTGGTATTGTAGCTTTCGGACGACTCGATGGTACGCCCCTGGTATCTATCCTTTTTATGGCCCGAACCATCCCGAGCCCGGGCCCAGTCTAACTCATAACTCCCTGCCTTGGGTCCCCGCGTTCATGACGCGGTCTCATCCCCTCATGTATGTTTGTATGTAATATCCCCGTGTTCTCGGCTCGCAGCATTTACTTGGACTGGGAGGCGCCGGCGCGGTCGTGCTCGTCAATGTCGATGGCCTCCCAGGGGTAGTTGATCCAGATGTCCTTGACGTTGCGAGAGACGAAATAGCGACCAGAGGTCGTCATCTCTTCGGGAAGAGTGCCCTTCTTCTGCTTGTCCTTGTTCTTTGTGGTAGTCAGCATGGGAGTTTGCAAAGGACTACAGTGGGAGGTACGTACGTGCAGGACGAAGATGCCAAGCTGGGTCTTCTCAGCCTGACCGCCCATGCGCTGGCGCGCAGCCTCGACATCTTTCTCGAGCTCCTTGACAGCATACTCGAGTGTGGTGCGGGTGTCGTCGACCTCGTCGACGATCAGAATGCGCTTGCCAATAAGGTGCTCCATGCCACCGAGAGCGCTGAGGTCAAGCCATTGGGTGCGGGTAACCTTGGTACCGGGGACCTCGGGGACGCCTGGAGTAGCATTGCCGCCGGCGGTCTCGGGCAGGGTCTCATAGAGGGAGAGACCGATAGCCTGGATAGGAATGTTGGGGCTGCCGGGCTGCTTGAGAAAGGATCGGAGGATACGGGCGGGAATGAAGCCGCCGCCGCCAATGGCGATCATGAGCTGGGGCTGAAACTTCTCGAGGATCTCGGTGGCCGACTCCTGGCAGAGCTTGTGGACCTGGAAGAATTGTCGTCAGTCATCAAGTCGTGGTTATCCCCGCAGTCGCTTGCCGAAAAGGCAGTCAAAGACAGGTTGTGCGACGGCAACGTACATCATTGTAGGTGACGTAGAGCTTTTCAACCATCTTGACGGTGTTTTTGGAGGGGTTCTTCGACTTTCGCTGCGGGGTAGGTTTGGCGGGATGGGTTGCCGCAGATTTGGAGACGGTGTCTCTTATCTTGAGACCGTCGCCGTAAGACGGGACGAAGACGAAAAAAGGGAAGAAAAAAGAGAAGATGAAAAGCGGGTGTGGTGTATCGAAGAAGCTAACGTTTAAGGTAGGTCAAAAGATGGAGAAAGCGTTAAGCACCAAGAGGGGCCAAAGCAGGTGCTGCTGCCGCTATTCACATCCAAGGCCAATCCACCAGGGGGGAAGAGGAAAAAAAAATTGGCAGGCGGCGGCGAGTCACTGCCCGATCAACCGACTGACTGACTGCCTTCCATGTCTACCTACCTACACCACCTAAGGTACCTTCTTCTTACCCCTCCATCCACTGCTCTGAAAGCTGCACCCCGGACAACCAAGGCTAAACGAAGTTATAGATTATTAGCTAGAACACACACAAAGTATTCGCCAGGCTAAAGTGAAGAATAGGATAGCTGTTGGTTTAATTGTCAGGGTTATTGTGTTCCGGAGGGATACCAGGGATTTCCCGGGGATTTCCCCAGGAAATCTGGTTCCAGAAAGTTCCAGGAAACTGTTGCACGTAATTAGGGGGCAAAATCTGGTGTGTATTGTGTGTAACTTAACGTGGCCACACGCACCGCGTGAGGCTTCATTTTGACTGGGTTAAGTGGGGCAAGGCCCATGGAGACACTATAAGTGCCTGAGGCTTAAACGGTGCAAACTCTGCCGCTTAAATACATTATTTCTGATACGCCCCTCTAGCCTCAAGAGTTATATCTATAGGCTAGCCCTTTTAAATAACGTTAGTTTAAATATTTTATTTATATCTTATAAAAAACTCTTTTTATAATCTTATTATTTTCGTTAAACTTCTATCCCTATAGTAGGAAAAGTAATATTATTTATAGGTTATTTAGATATTCCTTATTATTTAAACTAAAGATACCTCCTAGTATTTTAAGTATTTTAGATACTTCTAAATTTTTTTTTAACTATATTATAGTTAGAGTTAAAATCTATAAATTCTAATTAGTAGTTAAAGGTTTTATTAAATTTTTTAAATATTAATATAAGTAGTCTCTCTTAAAATTTCTTCTCTTATTATATTTTCAGGCAGTTTAACTAGTTTATTATATTAATCTAAATAATAAAAATACTAAACTAGCAGCTTTAGAGAGACTTTATAAAATTATCAGCTATAAGGTCTCCTAAAGATATATACTTAACTTTAAAGTATTCTCACTATGTTTCTTACTATAATTAGTAGTTATAGATATTAATATACTATAGCTTTAAATATAATTATATTCTTTTAGTAATTATAAAATATATTATTTACTAGTTATTATACTAAATTTAGACTACTAAATAAAGTTTATATACTTTACTTCTACTGAAAGTATTTATTATAAAGTTTACTTAAAATATAATAATAAAGTAGCTAGTAAAAATAGCTTCTTATATTACTTATAATAATTCTAAAAGCTCTACTTTAGTTATTAAATAGTTATAATATCTTATTTATTAACTTACTATACTATAAATATTAGTAGTATAATAGCTATAAAACTATTAGGATCCTATAGTATACTAACTATATAGTGCAGCCTAGTAGCAGAGCCTAGCTACTAGTAATAACTAGCTACTAGTTATTACTATCTGCTAGGTAATTAGTAACTAATTACCTAGAGTATCTAGATCTAGTTTATATATAGCCTATAGGCTATATACTATAAATCTAATTATTTTTAACTCTATTAGTATACTATATATAATAATATATATAATATATTTTCCTCTAGTGAAACTAATATTAATTAATAGTTAACCTTATTATTACTATTTACTATAGATTAGTAAAACTTATTTAGATAGAAATAATAATAAAAGATTATTAAGCTTAACTTAAAGTAAAGCTACTAATCTCTTAATCTAATTAGATATTTTTAATAATAATCTCTCGCTTAATTTAAAGTAAGATAATATCTCTTTAATAATTATACTAATATATCTTAATTCTAGTAGCTAGATATCTATTTATATTTAAAGTTAATTTACAGAAGAAATACTAAGAATATCTTATATAAATATATTTATTAAATACCTCTATTATAAGATTCACTAAACTTCTATAATCAAGAAATTTATAATATTCTAAATTTCTAAATCCTCTTATATCTCTCTTTTTCTTTCCTATATCTTCTACTTTCTTTTCTCTCTTTCCTTATTTAACTAATAGATACTCTCCCTCTCTAAAATTAAAATTTTACCTATATAATATTAATAAATAGAATTAATAAATAATAAAAATATAGTCTCCTATTTTCCTCTATCTCCCCTCTTTTAATTTATATTTCTATATAATTTCCTTATAGTTAGAAAATAACTAGTAAAATATCTAAACTAATAGAACTTCTTAGGAAATCTTTTAAAAACTTTAGTATAATAAGTAATATAATTTCTTTAGAGATAAAAATACTAATAAAACTAAAGTTTCTTCTTAATAGTGAGATCTTTAGTAAATAAAAAACTTTTAATTTTATTATAGAGTATAATTCTAACTAAATTAATAACTAAATAATATAGATTATAGTAATATATATATATAATTACCTTTTCAGCAGAAACTTCCTAAATTCCTTTAAAGATAATTTCAAGAATGAGCTAAAAGATATATAAATTATTATAAATAAATAAATACCCTAGTATTTACAGAATACTCTTCTTATCTATAATATTAAGATTAATATAAAGAGTAAATAAATCTACTAGACTTTTATAAACTTAGTAAAGTAAGATAAGCTTATCCTATAGATTAAAAAAAAAATCTAAAAAATAATTATAAAATTATAGAATTTAAAGATACTTATTAATAACTAACTAAACTTCCTTAATAATATTACTTTTACTTAATAGATATATTTTATAATCTAGAAGTAATAATAAAAAGTAACTTATTAAAACTTTATAAAACTTGATATTTATCTAGCTACCTTAAAGAATTAATCCTAAGAAGTATCTTAATAAATAGAAAAATATATAATTAATTTATTATTATTAGTAATAAATATAACTCCTTAATAATAAAGATAACTTAAATAATAAGATTTTTAAGATTAATAAGAATAATAACCTCTTTATAACTAGAACTAATAGTATAAACCTCCTACTGTACTCTCTATAATACTTCCTCTATATATTAACTTTATTAATAATTACTAAAAGACTAAACCTCTCCTTATTAATATACTAATAGCTAAGAATATAACTAATCTCATAAAAGTATATAACTTTAAGATAAAATATAGAGAAGTTCTCTATAGTATTTTTAAATTAAAAATCTATATCTTTAGAGATTATTATCTAAAGTTAGATATACCTAATAATATATAAACTAGAGTCTTTTTAATTATACTGAAAAACTAGATTCTTAACTATTATTTTAACTATCTTAGTAATCTCCTTAATCTCCTAATATTTTATAATATAGCTTATTATATTAAAAACTATTTTAAAAGTAATAAAACTTAATATATTTACCTTACTAACTAGTATAATATATTATTCAGAAGTATTATTACTAATAACCTAAATAAAATAAGAAAGGAGGTATTTAAGATCCTTTTCACTAAACTGATATATATTTAATAAACCTTCCCTCTTAAATAATATACTAATTTCAACTTCTAAAACTACGTTTTAAGTATATACTGAAAGATATTAGAATATTAAATAGTTTTCTTTAGCTTTATAGTAATATACTAGACAGTTTATAACTAACTATAATTTATAGTTAATATTACTATAAATTTCCCTCTTATAATATCTTAATATATACTTAAGGATACTAATAATCCTGACAGATCCTTATTAATTAATATAAATTAATACTAAACTAACTAGATATATAACATATTTTAGAGCTTTTACTAATAATATAGATATAGCTTTTAAGGATACTTCTAAATACTATTTAGAGGAAAATATTACTTAACTCCTACTACCTTATATAATTAATTTAATAAAAAATACTATATTTATAGTAAACCTAACTACTAGTTAGTAAAATACTCTCTTAAGGAGAGAAGAAACTTCTATAATTAATATAAGTTTAACTTCTATATAGTAGATATATTAATATCTACTTATTTTTACTTCCTTATTTAATATAAAGAAGTAGAAAACTTAAATAATAACTTTAGAGATATTTATAAAACTACTATTAAAGATAATATAGTAATATATTACCTCTAAGACTATTAGCTTAAAAATTAACCTGAGGTATTTAGTCTTTTAAGTAATTTTTTAAATAACTTTATAACTTCTTCCTTTAAAAAATAACCTATATTTCTAAATAGTTAAAAAATTATAAGGATCCCTTAAAAAAATAGTAATCTATACTCTAATGAAAGAAGATAATATAACTAAAGAGATTATTATCCTAATATCTATATTTATCCTTAAAGAATATTATTTAGATATAGTTTCTAAGATATTTTACTTAACTTAGATATTACTAGTTACTTTATAGTTAGCTACTTCCAGTTTAATATTCCAAAATAAACTATTCTTCTCTCTATTCTCTTAAAAACTTCTAGAGGAAGATTAATCTCTATTAATTTTAGAGTAAGTAAACTTATAAAGATAATAAGTATAATTAATATATTTACACTATTTAGTATAATAATATTCTATATAGTTCCTTATAAAACTCTATTTCTATTATATCTTACTAATATAGATTACCTAAATATTACTTTTAATAATATCTATAACTAATTATATTAAAATAAAAAAATTATCTTAGTTATATATAAATAGGAATATCTATAGATATTATTAAATAAGGACGAAATATTTACTTCCTTATACTTAACAGAGATTAAGATCTAGAGACTCTATTATCACTTTAGATATCTATTTATTATATATCTTTAAGATATTCTCCATAAAACTAAATATCTAGTTAATTAAGAAGCTTTTATAGTTCTTAAAAATACTACCACTAATACTAAATATATAATATTACTTCCTCTTAATTTAGATTTACTCTTTATAATAATATTAACTTTAACTTTAAAGTTATTATTAATATTTTTTACCTTAAAAGTAACTACCTTATTCTCTATATTATTGATATAACTACAGCTTTTAATCCTACTTAATTCCTATCTAATATATCAGTAAAATTAATATAAGAAGCTTTTAAAATATACTAGATCGATATTTACTTAAGTCTACCTAATTTTATCTCTACTAATATTAAAATAAACTTCTAATCTAAAAACTTCTATTTAGAAGCTAAAATAATAAGTTTAACTATTAGAATTATATTTATTAAAGTTTATAGTAATATTAGTAAGATAGAATATTACTATATCCTTCTCTATTATATATATAAAATCTACTATTAAAAATACCTATTATTATTATAAGAATATTATCTCTAAATTACTTATAAGTTAATAAATAATATTATTAGCCTAAATAATCTTATATTTATACTCTTTATCTTTAAAGCTTACCTCCAGCTTACTAAAGACTCCACTCTATCTCTAGAGATAGTCTCACAGATATAAGTAGTCTAAAAAATAACTAAAACTATCTACTATAAATATATAAAAAAGATTATTAATACTACTATAGCTACTTATAATAACATTAATATATTATAAGTTATAAACCTCCCACTATAGTTCCTTATATATATAATAAGAAAAAAGAAGTTAATAAAGTTTCTTCTACTTACTTACTACGTATAGTGAAATATATATTATTAACTTTTTTTTATAATCCTTAAGAGTTTTACTTAATTACTATAAAAATATACTATAAAAATAAGAATATCTCTCCTTAATTATATATCTCAGTGGAAATATAAGAATATTTCTAATATAAATATAATAATAGTAATACTAATATAACTAAAGATCCCTCTTAAGAAACCTTACTTACTTTAATCTTATTCTCTATTATCCTTAAACTTCTAAATACTCTAGAGATACTAAAAGATAATAATATCCTCCCTCCTTATATTAAAAGTAATATATTACTATTCTCTAATAAGAATAAGTATACTAAATATGTGAAAACTATAAAGTTATTCCTTAAACTCTCGACAGTTATATTTAACTAGGAAAATCTCTCTTAATAAGAAAATAACTAAGAAAACTAATTTATAATTTTCCTTATAACTAAAGAAGAAACTAACTTAACTCTCTCTTAATTCCTCTACTTAAAAGAGATTATTATTACTTCCAGCTTTCTCTTTAAAGAATTAATAAAGAAGGAAGTAGGAAATATTATTAATAATAATATAGTTAAGATTATCCAGTATAATCTTATTCTCTATGAAAACTATATTATCTTTAAGTCTTAAATTGTTAAGAAAATTAAGAATAAGAATAGTAACTAAGTATATAAGAAATTAAAACTTATAATCTAAGATTTTAGAGATAATAGGAAGCTTATAATCTTTACTTAATCTCCTATAATTTAGAGAAATAGCTAAAGATTAATTATAGTTATTACTTCTATATTAATAAAAAATAAAAACTTCCTCCTCTAGCTAAAATATAGTTTCTAGATTTACACTTAGACTAAAACTAAACTTATAAGATATATAATAACTAAATTACTAACTTACTTTCAAAACTAATACTCTCTAGGATCTATAATAATAATTATTAAACTACTCTATAGTTTAGCTGAAATTAATATCCACTAGTAAGTAATATATTTAAAATACTATAAAGAATAATTATATATAGAGATATCCACTTATAATTCTTACCTCCTTATATCTCAACTTAATAATATAATATTCAGTATAATTAGTATATAAACTAATAATACTCTCAGTCTTTCTAATATTATTTTTACTTAATAAGAAGATAAAAAACTAATAAAAACCTCCCTTATAGTAAAGTTTAAAATCTTCCTTACAGAATTAACACTACTTATATTTAATAGTAATATACTTTCCCTCTAAAGTAAAAACCTTCTTTTTAAATAAAAAAACTAAAACTATAAATATACTATTATTAATATTCTTATAAACTCTAAGATACTTAAAAAAACCTATATAAAATAATATATATTTAGAATATATATTATTTTAATTTACTAGTCTGAGACATTCTTTAACTTCTCGCATATAGTATAGTAATAATAACCTTCTAATAATAATATTACTACTCTCAATAAGTATATTAAATAGTATATAGAATACTTAGATTAAAAGTTAACTTTTATCTCTCTTAATCTCTCTAAAATATACCTCTATATTTGTATAGATAGTTCTTTTACTAATAATATTAACTTATTATCTTAACTGGAATTTATAATAATTCTAAGCTAAGAGATAGCTACTAGCGAAAGTAAGTTTATAATCTAAAGTAACTTAATCTATTACCTTTTAACTAAGAATAAAACAGTAACTAGAAGTATACTTACTTTAGAGATCTATATTATAGTTACTAATATAGACTTTATATATACTATTATTATATTTTTATAAAAGATTATAGTTTATTATAATCTTCCTTCTATCCCTATAATTATCTATACTAACTTATACTTATTATATAAGTATCTTATAAAGTTTAATATTATAAGAAAAAGAGACTTATAATTAATATTATAATCTGAAAGTAATTATATAAATATTAAGAACTCTATAAAATATAGTAAATTAATAGTAAGGATAACCTTATTAATATTTTTACTAAAAAGTCTCTAAACTATATCCTAAAGAGATTTATTAATATAAATAACGTAATAGTTTATATAGAGAGATAGATTACTTATTTAGAATAAAAACAAGGAATTCAGAAGATTATTTAGCTAAGAGATATAGATTATTTAATTAATTTTATCTTATATATAGAGATATAATATACTATAATTAAAAAGTAAAAAGGACGTTTACTAATATTAGTAATATAATAGCTATAAAGCTATTAGGATTCTATAGTATACTAACTATATAGTATAACTTAGTAGTAGAGTCTAGCTACTAGTAATAACTAACTACTAGTTATTACTACTTACTAGGTAATTAGTAACTAATTACCTAGAGTATCTAGATCTAACTTATTTATAGCCTATAGGCTATATACTATAAATCTAATTATTTTAAACTTTATTAGTATACTATATATAATAATATATATAATATACTTTCTCCTAGTGAAAATAATAATAAAATTACTAAAGAAGTATATAATATAAGTCTAAAAATCTTTTTAATTCTTATTATTATCTATAAAATTAGTATTTATAATAATAATAAGATTATTCTATAAATTACTAAGCTTACAGCTAAACTTAAGGTAGAGAGTCTTAGTTTTACTAAGATACTATATTATTTACTTAGCTTTAATTTAGTAGTTATCTTTAAGATTCTGGTTGAAATAGAATAATTAGCTAGCTATATAAGTAATATCTGGTTTTATTATAACTACAGTATAATTAATAAAGCTATTATCTTATTAATAAAATTTAATTTCTATATAGAAAGCTTAATTATACTATAGAAGGAAGTCTTTAGGTCTGAGGGAAATATTAAACTGTTTAATATACTATATACACTTTATAAGATACTTAAGAAGCTTTTTTATATAAACTACTTAAGAAAGCTATAGCTATTATATTATTTAATCTTAAATAACTTTAATATTAAGGAACTACTATAGGTTTTTACTTTCCTTAAGATAATATTTGTTTTAGAGGTTTACTAATAGTATAAGTATTTTAGATATTTCTTCTGGAGGAAAGGAAAATATATAGTTATTAATATAGAAGAAGAAGATAATATACTTCTTAAGTTAGTAATATAGCTTTCCTGTAGTAAACTTAAAACTAAGATACTTAAAGCCTACTTCTAGATAATACTATTAGAAAAAAGGAAACCTTTAAAAACTATAAAATACTTTATTTAGATAGTAGACTTTTCTAAATTTTTAATAACTGGATAGTATCTCTATATAAACTACTTTATTAAATGTTATTTAAATAAAAATATTCACTATATTATACTAAAGTAGCTTAAGATTAAAGTAGTTAGTAATTACTATAAGAATTTAAAAAAATATACCTACTAAAATAGCTATATAGATCTTATAGTTATCTTATAATTATTAGTTTCTATTAATAATAAGCTAAATCTTAATTTTAAGGAGATATCTATACTTATTAAACTTATAGATATAAACCTAATAGTAATCCAGAATTTTTAAGTTTTTCGCAAAAGTTTTACTAACTTTATTTTAGAAATATAATTTAATATAATTCCTAAGATAAGCTTTTTAGCCGCTATTATAGCTTTTATATATAGATAAGTAAATATTACTAAGGAAGATATAGATAATAGTAATAACCTCAATTATAGAACTTCTGAAGTGGAAGCTTCTATTTTCCTATATCTTAAGTACTTTCTACTATCTAACTTATCTTGCAGCTGAAACTTATTTTTTACATTTATAATAATCTTTTAGAGTTCTCTTAAAGTTTAACTTTTAGGAATTCTCTTTAATTAATAATTTATATAATTCTATAGCTATAGATGAGAATATTTAGAAGTATCTTAAAATAACTGAAGGATACTAGCTAAAAAGGTAACTTTTAATAAAAACCTTCTAGCTACTTTAGTGTAATACTTTATTTATTCCTTATATTTAATTTTCTCTGGAGGTATTTAATCTTCTTGCTTCCCTATAGTCTTATTTGCGTAAATAAGATTATAGAAGAATATAGTAGGTAACTCTAGAGGAATTAATAATGTAAACTTTATAGTTTTATATAAAGTCTCAGAGGGTTTAGAGTTAGCTATAATATAGATATAAAATCTTAAGTTTTTATAATTACCTTCTATATTTTTAGTATAAATAATCTTATTAGGCTTTTTATTTAGATTCAAGTAAGTATCTAAGCTAACCTTATATAACTTTACTGCAGCTAATTACTTTTATAACTACTAAGAAACCTTATTAAAATTAAACTTCTTAAAATTATCTTATAGAAAAGCTAAATTACTATTACAAATATTATCTTATTAAAAGGGATATTATAAAGTATAATAACCTTATTTTACAAAGGGTTCCATACTTAAAATTAGTTAGTTAAAGTGTAGTTAACTAAAAAGCTAACGAAAGTATATCCCTTAAGGTAAGTAAGATAGTTATACTTAAGTTTTATATCTATAGTAAGAATAAAATACTTATAGCTATATATATAAAAGTAGGCTAAGTTTAGCTTTATAATATTATTCTTTTAAGTAATTTTACAAAGTTTTTAGTATAGTATTTACTAGCCTAAAAGGCTTATTAGTATATAGTTATAAAGAGATACTACTACTTGTAAGACTTTAGACTAAAGATTATAGGGTAATTTACTTTCTTTCCTTATAGCTTTTATATAAGCTTTAATAATAACTTTAATATACTCTGCTTCACTATTTTAGCTTTATATATATAGTGTGGATAGCTTAAGGTAAATACCTTAAGCAGTCAGGATAACTTTTAGCCTCTTATATCTAGAAACTTTATTATTATATTTAAAAACTTTAATATTAATATTATACTAATACTTAAGAAGTAAAATAAAGTTATTAAATACTATAGTTATAATAGCTTTAGTATAGTCTATAAGATAAAAGTTTTATAAGTAATTAGTAGCTTTATCTTTAAATATTAAGGAAGAGATATAATTACTATAGCTTTAGTAATAATGGTGAAAGTTAAATATAATATACTCTCTAGAGGCAGTATATAAGATATTCTTATATTTTGTATAGTAAATAATTTACTTTACCTTACTAATACTGCAGACTTTATATACCCCCTAGGTAAACTAATATCTATTATACTTTAAGTAACTATTAGTAATATAAATACTATACGTAGCTGAGATAAAGTAATTAAGAAACTTTCTTCTAGAATATTCTAGCTACTAGTATTAAAGTTATTTATTACTTTTCAGGAATTTTCAAATAGTCTCTATAGTATATCTCTAGTGATAATAGTGTTTAGGAGAAAGTTTATATTATATTAACTATACTACTGAAGTATTTAACCTCTCGTAAGGTATATAGTATTTAAGGATTTATTAACTATATTAAATATTAATAGCTATAATCTCTAAGTAGTTCCTTCTCTATAGTTAAGAGGGGTAATTTAGCTTAATATTCTACTAGTAATCTTACCTTTATAACTACTAAAAAAAGATAAGGTTTATAGCTAGGGAGGTATAGAGAGTAATATTATAGAAATATAGTTTAACCTCCTTACCTTCCAAGGTTATAATATAGATTTTAGTATCTCTATAGCTTTTAATAGGTATTAGCTTAATATTATACTAAATATAATTTCTAGAGGAAGCTTCTTAGAGAATTATAAAGTATTTAATATCTTGAAAAAATATAAACTGAGGCGTCTAAATTAAGGATAAATAAGTTTTAGAGAGGATACTACTGAGGTTTCTCTATATAGTAAGCTTACTATATAGTATTATAGCTATTTTAGCTAGAAGGCTAGCTATATAGTTACTATTATCTAAGATCTTAAATCCTCTTTAAAAAGTCTGGATCTAAGGCTATTTATTATTTAATTCTCTCCTTAATTGCAGTATTAGGTACCTAAATCTTATATATAAATAATAGGTATATATAATAATAGCCTGAGAGTAAGTAATATTTACTTTATTTAAGAGGATATAGAAGTTTATCTAAACTGTTAAAGTATCTCTTACTATCTTAAGAATTTAAGCTACTATCTGTAGCTTCTAAAGTAACGTTAAATACTTTATAGCTAATCTTACCTTAATAAAAAGCTTCAGAAAGCTACTATATAGCTTCTATAATAGCTGAAATACCTTTATTCAGTAATATTATATTTAATTAACTATAGACTATTAGTATATAGTTTTAGGTATATAATTGAATTAGTAAGTAGACTAAAGAGAGTATAAAGTTATTAATCTAAAATATTCCTATAATAGAGGAAGTAAAGCTAATTATTTAAGCTTTATATAATATCTTACTATTTTTTAAAATTATATTTTAGTTAATATCTATATAGTAAGATACTTAATCTTAGGGGACTAAAATATATTATAGTATATAGTAGCTACTGTGATGGGCCTGGGGGCTATGAGGCTATAGGTGGCTATAAGGCTAACTGGGCTGTATAGAGAGGCTACGTGGCCACTAGCTGTACGTAGGGCTACAGCCTTACGTAGCTACATATTTAACTGTAGCGTAGCAAGCTAGTTACTATAGTAATATAAGCTAGTTTTTCCCTTCGTTTTTTACCCCTTTTTAGTATAGCTATATAGCTACAGCTATATAGCTATTATAGCTACTTTTTTATAGGGTTTTTTTGTTTGTTTTTGTTGTTGTTATCTCACTCTATTTTAATAGAGGTTTATCTAGGGTCTCACCCTATTTTAATAGAGGTTTATCTAGAGTCTCACCCTATTTCAATAGAGATTCTATCTAGGATTTATATTTATAACTTCCTTTTAGGTTGTAATAAGTGAATATTTCTATACTATTTAAATAAACCTGCTGCTAGACTAATAGACTAACTAACCTATTTGTAGACTAATGCTGTTAACTATATTCAAATACGACTGTTTGTTTAATTGCTACAGCCTTATAGATACTATAGATCCTATAAATACTATAGATTATATAGAGGCTATAGCTATATAGATACTAGAGCTTCTGTAGGCTACAGCTATAGCTATATATATAGTAAAAGTATTAAAAATTAATGAAAGTAATAAGAAGGTTAGCTATATATACTATAGTTATATAGGCTATAAAGGCTATGGATCCTATAGATACTATAGATACTATAGATCTTATAGATCCTTTAAATAAACTCCTAAAAATTATAAAAATGATAGTTATAGCTATATTAATTAATTTGTAAGACTTATAGCTGTATATAGCTACAGCTGTGTATAGTTATAGCTATGTAGGCTATAGCTATATTATGGTTATATATATACTACCTTAGGGCCCTTAAGGCTTCATGAAAAAGAAGAATGAAACCTGACTGAATAAAGTTTTATAGTTATGATAATTTATCGATTATTATATATATAAGATTATATTAAAAAATACCTGGATTTTGAAAGGAAAGACTACTCTAGGGAGGAAGAATGTCTCTAGGGGTAGTATATACTATATATAGTGATTTTAATAAACCTCCAGCTAGGAGAGATAATACTTATATATATAAAAGTGGTTTACTGGTATAAATGATAAATAGCGTAGCTAAGGGAATATATATATATATACGTATAGCTAAGGGCTATAGTTTAAATTTATTTCTTAACTTTTTTTTACTTTATAGAGTTGGTTAGGTTTTTGTTTTTATCTGGATTTTGAAATATATGGGGGCGCAGGCTTTTAAAAATAGGGAGGATTATAATAAGCCTGGGGGCCATAAAGCTATAGGTGGCTATGAGGCTAACTGGACTATACAGAGAGGCTATATAGCTACTAGCTATATATAAGGCTATAGCTCTACGTAGTTACGTATTTAACTGTAGTGTAGCAAGCTAGTTACTACAGTAATATAAACTAGTTTTTCCCTTCGTTTTTTACCCCTTTTTAGTATAGCTATACAGCTATAGCTGTATAGCTGTTATAGCTACTCTTTTGTAGGGTTTTTTTGTTTATTTTTATTGTTGTTATCTTACTCTATTTCAATAGTGGTCTATCTAGAGTCTCACTCTATTTTAATAGAGATTCTATCCAGAATTTATACTTATTACTTCCTTTTAGGTTATAATAGGTAAATATTTCTATACTATTTAAATAAACCTGCTGCTAGGTTAATAGACTAACTAACCTATTTGTAGACTAACACTATTAACTATATTTAAATATAACTATTTATTTAATTATTATAACCTTATAGATACTATAGATCCCACAGATACTATAGATTATATAGAAACTATAGCTATATAGATACTACAGCTTCTATAAGCTATAGCTACAGCTATATATATAGCGAAAATATCAAAAATTAATAAAAGTAATAAGAGGGCTAGCTACATATACTATAGCTACGTAGGCTATAAAGACTATAGATCCTACGGATGCTATAGATACTATAGATCTTACAGATCCCTCGAATAAACCCCTGAAAATTACAAAAACGACAGCTACAGCTATATTAATCGATTCGCAAGACTTATAGCTATATATAGCCACAGCCACATATAGCTATAGCTACGTAGGCTATAGCTATATTATAGCTATATATATACCACCCTAGGGCCCTCAAAGCCTCACAAAAAAAAGAATACAATCCGACTGAATAAGGCTCTATAGTTATAATAATTTATTAATTATTATATATATAAGATTATATTAAAAAATATCTGGATTTTAAAAGGAAAAACTACTCTAGGGAGGAAGAATACCCCCAGGAGTGGTATATACTACATATAGCGATTTTGATAGACCTCCAGCCAGGAGAAGTAATACTTATATATATAAAAGTAGTTTACTAGTATGAATAATAAACAGCGTAGCCAAGAGGTTACATATATATATATACATAGCTGAAAGCTATAGTTTGAATACATTTTTCGACTTTTTTTTTACCCTGCGGGACTAGTTAGATTTTTGTTTTTATCTGGATTTTTAAACGCGTGGGGGCGTAAGCTTTCAAAAATAGGGAGGATTATAATAAGCCTGGAGGCTATAAGGCCATAGGTAGCCATGAGGCAAACTGGGCCGTACGGAGAAGCTACGTGGCTATGAAATAGAGGTCTATCCAGGATCTCACCCCATTTCAATAGAGGTCCATCCAGGATCTCACCTTATTTCAATAGAGGTTTATTCAGAGTCTCACCCCATTTCACTACTTACTAAAGATAGAGATTATCTATAATATTAAAGTAGTTATAGAAGTTTATTAACTATATAGTAAGATTCTCCTCTATATTATGATACTAGTAGTTAAGTATATTACTAATATATTTATAAATTTAAGATAATATATAGACTTAGTTTAACTACTTATATTTATACTCTTAAATCCTTATATTATAGAGGTTATAGATAGTTATATAAGCTTTTAGGACCTTCTCCGTAACGTCTATAGTATTCTAAGTGTGAATGTGTTTAGAAGCTTTAAGTGGAAGTTAGAACTTCTTAGAATAGGTTTACTCTATAGGGGTAGATCTATTAAGAGTGCTAGAGGGAGTTAAAGTCTCTAGAGTGTTTATTTCAGATATTACTATAGGTATTTTACCTTTTTTCACCTTAGGAAAGTTATATATAAGAGGCTTTTAAGAGGCTATTAAGTGGAGGCTCTTTTAAGTATTTACTTTAGGGTTAAGATAGTTTTATAAGTTATAAGCTTTAGCCTCCACTTTAAAGAAGTTATACTAAATAATCTACTAGTTAGCTTCCTTAAATATTGAAATAGAGGTATTTTCAGTAAATATCTTAATATTTAAGATTATTAGTTTCACTAGGGGAAGGTATATTATATATATTATTACATATAGTATGCCAATAGAGTTAAAAGTGTTGATATTTATAGTATATAGCCTATAGGCTACGTATAGGTTAGATTTAGATACACTAGGTAATTAGTTACTAATTACCTAGTAGGTAGTAATAACTAGTAGCTAGTTATTACTAATAGCTAGTCTCTACTACTAAGTTATACTATATCGTCAGTATATTATAAAACTTTAATAGCTTTATAGTTATTATACTACTAATATTAGTAAACTTCTTTTTTACCTTCTAACTAAAGTATATTATATCTCTATATATAAAATAAAATTAATTAAATAACTTATATCTTTTAACTAAATAACTTTCTAAATTCCCTCTTTTTATTCTGAATAAGTAATTTATCCCTCTATATAAACTATTATATTATTTATATTTATAAATCTCTCTAGAATATAGTTTAGAAACTCTTTAGTGAAAATATTAATAAGATTATCCTTATTATTAATCTACTATATTTTATAGAATTCTTAATATTTATATAATTACCTTAAGATTATAATATTAATTATAAACTTCTTCTCTTTTATAATACTAAACTTTATAAGGTATTTATATAATAAATAAAAATCAGTATAGATAATTATAAGAATAGGAGGAAAGTTATAATAAGCTATAATCTTTTATAAAAATATCATAATAATATATATAAAATCTATATTAGTAACTATAATATAGATCTCTAAGGTAAATATACTTCTAGTTACTTTTTTACTTTTATTTAAAAAGTAATAAACTAAATTACCTCAGATTATAAACTTACTTTCGCTAGTAGCTATCTCTTGACTTAAAATTATTATAAATCTTAATTAAGATAATAAGTTAATATTATTAGTAAAAAGACTATCTATAAAAATATAGAAGTATATTTGAGAGAGGTTAAGAGGGATAAAAGTTAACCTTTAATCGAAATATTCTATTTACTATTTAATATATTTATTAAGAATAGTAATATTAATACTAGAGGATTATTATTATTATACAATATATAAGAAGTTAAAGAATATCTTAAGCTAGTAAATTAAAATAATATATATTCTATATATATATTATTTAATATAGGCTTTTTTTAGTATCTTAAAGTTTATAAAAATATTAATAATAGTAAGTTTATAATTTTAGTTTTTTTATTTAAAAAGAAGGTTTTTACTTTAGAAAGAAAATATACTACTATTAAATACTAATGTTAAAATACTAGGCTATAGGTGTTTACCCTATAGTAGTACTGTACCTACAGGCTGAATATTCCATGGAATATTCTACATCTTTCTTTTACAGGGTACTT